>CM074951.1:22337199-22361105 GCA_037577455.1 Pangasius macronema | reverse complement strand
GAGGAGAACAGGGTCAAATACCAGAGGAGTTCATTCTTCCCTTTTAAAACTACATCTAATTAGATGGGTTTTTTTGCCATGGCAGTGAGTAATTGGCATGGCCCACTTACAGTAGGCCGCTCGCTCATGCGAACTGCCGACGAGTGACAAGATTCGCACACCCCCAGGCACACTTCCATACAAACGCATGCACACACTCGCTCACACGCACATACACACGCATACAAGGATGCTGTCAACCAGGCTTTTGCTGTCTCACATGCACAAATACACACACTTCCTCCTCCCTCGCTTTTCCTCTCATACACACGCACACACACACACACACACCGAACCAGACATTTGCTGTCACACACTCACACATGCTCATCCGCACATACACACAGGCTCTGATGCTCCAAACTACCTCGCTGTGACCAGCTTCCTCTTCCAGCTATGTGTTAAATGTTAAGTTGGCACTCTCTTTGCATCATAACTTTATTTGATGTTTCTCTGTATCCAAACTCATTGAGTCTCTGGGCCTCTGCCGAGCAGATCAGGTGTCGTGCCCACTCCAATTTCCAACGCAAATCCATTTAACGGGCAAATTCTCAAATCCATGTCACCATTTTATGGCCTAGAGGGATAGCACGGCTGGCAGATATTCTCTCTGCACATAGAGGAGGTACAGAAGAATAACACCTGAGCGATGGCAAAAATATCACATCACAGATACATGAAAACATCTTCATGATATACAATATGTACCACATTATTTTGTTTTTCTTAAATCCACCATGTTTCCACACTTGCCAGGGGAAATTCATCTAATACAAGATGATCACAGTAACACAGATAGAAAAAAAAGCATATTTATTCAAATGTTTTGTAGTTGTAGTCAGTTATGTAATTCGTGATTGTTCATATCACGTGCGCTGTTGAATTCTCAATTCTGATTGGTCAAAAGATTGCAAGGCAAATCACAGGTTCATGTTCCTGGACTGGTTCTAATATGTTATTATTTCTATAGGAACAGTTCACACAGGTACGGGTATGGCAGATGTTCCACAAAAAAGGGATAAAAAAAAAAAAACTTTGCAATTGTGTAATTGTTGTTTTCTGTAAGATATTTTCTTAAGATTTAAGGAAGGAGTCTCCAGTACCAGTATGATTTCTCCCTAACATGACAACTCGATAACAGAGGCTGGGAAGGTATTGACTGCTTATAGCTGCTGTAACTTTCCCTCTGAACAAAACTCTCCTCAATTGTAGCTGTGCAAAATATAAAGAAGATTAAGGCTGAAAATCACAAGTAAGGTTAAAGCATATTAAATTCATCCAACCCCCAAAAATGCCAAGAGAGAGTTCAAGGTTTGATTCCGACTGTAGCGCAGGAGCATCGCGGGCATTTTGACAGCGAGTAACAGAATTGAAGTTTATGTCGGTTTTATGTCCAGTAACTTGATCAAAGTATAACATTCACTGTGTGAGGAAATCTCACTTAGCTTGCAATGTTTTAGACATATTTAAGAAGGCTAACTTCTTTTACCACCACGTTTTTAAAACCGCCTCCTTGTACAACATGATCTTTGCAGGAAGGCAAGATTTAAAAAGTAAATAAAAATTTTTTTCATATTGTCTTGGTTAAATATATTTATGGTTTCCTAAAGTGTCAACCTATATTATAGGCAAAAATAAAAATTTGTCTTTTTTTTGGCTCTTTTCCAGAATTCAACCACAGCGATATCCAATTTTCCAGACTGCCACCCTCTTTATACACACACATTATGTTTATCCATCCTGAAAATGCATCACATGAGCCAGTTTAAATAGCATCTGCCAGCTGCTGAAGTATGGCAAAAATAACAATGTCATTCTAATTTGTAGGAGTTTCTGAAATTGCATCAATGCTCCATCTCTGCACACTACCACTTTAACATGATTTAGCCGTCCTGTTTCCTTTCACAAGTAGAACAAGGCCACTGATATGCAAAACGCTGAGTACGGCACTTCCTGCAGCCTCCGTCACATGCTGTCCTCTATCAGTCCAAACAGAGCTGTATCACGCTGAACATCCTGGAGCATGTCGACGTACTACTTTTCCANAAAAAAAGACTGGATGAGCCATGTTTAAAAGCAATAAGCAACATTTTGGAATCCTGTAGTGTTCATAATATCGTTACGATTCCACCAGATTGAATGATTTTATGATTTTTAAATTATGATTTTTATGTTTAAAGGCTGTCCGACAAACATGAGGGTCGGGGAAGTGAACCGGAACTACAAACATCTTCAACTTAAACTTTGACTTAATGTTAACCTTTTCAGCAATTTGTGCTACAATAGCTCTTCTTTGGGATCGGACCAGACCGGCTAGCCTTTGCTCCCACTGTGCATCAAGGAGCCTTAGGCACCCATGACCCTGTCACAGGTTCACTGGCTGTCCTTCCTTGGACCACTTTTGGTAGGTACCAATCACAGGAACACCTACACAAGACCTGCCATTTGGAGATGCTCTGACCCAGTCGTCTAGCCATCACAATTTGGCCCTTGTCAAAGTCGCTCAGATCCTTACACTCACCCATTTTTCCTGCTTTCAACATATCAACTTTAAGCACTGACTGTTCACTTGCTGCCTAAAATATAACCCCTTGACAGGTGACATTGTAACGAGATAATCAATATTATTCACGTCACCTGTCAGTGGTTTTAATGTTATGGCTGATCGGTGTATGGTAGTAGCTATGGCGAAACATAAATGAAACATGAACAAAGATCCTTATTACCTCAAGCTGACTATGAAGAATGTTTCAGTTTGTGACCCTGTTTTCTGCATAAACAGGAAAAGCAGAACATAGTAACTTCCTTTAAAAGCAGGTCTATCGTTCGAAGATCTTCACTGTATAATCTGACATGGAGAGCACATTATCACACAGGCTGTTATAGAAATCAGATTTTATTGTTTTCATCAGTTTCACAGCGTGAAACCGGCTTTATTTCGCAACAGGATGTTGACAGGCATGATGTTGATTACCTACTAGTATAATTCCACAGCTGTTGATTGATACAATTCAGCATTTGGTGGAAGAGCACTTAACAGTCCCCACATCTGTTACAAATCAACATCTAGCACTGAATTGCCTAACCTATCCATTTCACACCATGATGAGTTTGATCAATACTGGATAAAGACTCACGCTTTTAAGAGATGATTAGAGATTTGTTCTGTGAGACTGATATGCTGTTTGGGTCAAGCTAGAGGTTGGTCATGCTTAATGTAAAATTCTCAGGGAAATCTCTGTAGCATGAAAAAGCAATCTTACAAGGAGAAGGCACCTCGTATGTACGCCTTCATACGGAGGTGGGAAGAACGTTTGGACGTTTCTGTTTTCAAACCCTCTGAATGCTTCAAAAGCTGACCAGCTATACAGGCTGTACAATTCAGAATATGATAATAGCTCTACTGTAAAATGATGTAAATGGTATAATATCTGAGACACATCAACACAAAGATTGCTGATTTGAGCTCTTGAACTAACTGCACTACTTCACAGTTACAGTCATGTGGCTCCACATTGTTGATGATGCACAGCATGAACTTTACTCAGCTCTAACATCCCATGGTTCACCTCATCAGCTACCTGCTGAGCCTTTCATGAGCTGAATCGAGTGTTTAAGTGGGAAGAAATTATGGTGCTCATGTCTAGAAAGTGCTGCATTTATCCTAATCAAACTTCACCAGTCCTGTCAGCCCTACGATTGTGAAGGAAGTGTGATGACACTGACCTGCTGTGGCGCTGGGGCGGGTGTCTGCGGGCGTCGCCGTCCCCCAGGCGGCCCAGTGAGGGCGAGCGGCTGCGCGGGGGGTGCCTGGCCCCCCGGCCCATGCTCTTTACCGTGCCATTGGAGCTGTTCTGCATCTGCTGGGGCCTGCGGGGTGACAGGCTGCGCAGGGGCGAAGGCGACGGCGAGCGTGAGGGTGAAGGCGAGCGCGAGGGTGTGTGTGGCGCCGAGAGCTTGTTAACGTTCAGATTGTTGTCACTGTTGGAGCGCAGGAGCACACGAGGTGCAGCCAAAGTGCTCCGGCCTGCCTGAGCCTGCTGAGGCCTGCTCCTGCCTGAACTCACCACCGCTGCTGCCGGAGCCTCTCGGAAAGGCACTGAGAGAAGAGAAAGATATATAAGAGTTTTGTTATTAATAAAATAGAAAGTATGAAGGTGATATTCAAAATATATTCTGTACATATACACAGTATATAAGGAATACAACACTCGGAGGCATGCTCTTACAGGAAAATAATCAACAACAGAGTGATGTGGCTATGTGGAGTTGTCCTAAGTCCCTATGTCCTGTCCCTAAGAGGAGTTACTATCACCATCCCAAGGTGTATTATTTTACATTAACAGTGTGGGATTCCTTTTATACCGCAATGATTTGCCAATGATTTTAATATTTTTTTCATTTATTAATTAACAATTAATAAATGCCATGCTTTTTATCTTTTTCTAGTTACATTTATTGTTCTGGAATGTCCACGAGACAAGTTAGCTCCTATTATTGCTTACATTATAGCATCTACAATCAGTTGTTACCTCAGCAGCCTCGCTTTTTCACTTTCTTGAAGTTAATAAGACAAAAAAAGCACAACTTGGGATTTTAACGAGGAACTGGAAAGCACGAAGCCCTCTGTCCTGAAGACTTTCTCGTGATGGAAAACGTACTGACTGTTACAAAGCACTGGAACTGGAGGCTTCTTCCATAAATGTTAAATAAACAGAAATTATCCTTACAGAAAAAAAGTCACCATATCACAAATATATGTTTTCGCTGTTAAATAACTACACATTTTGTGTATTATTTGTTACTATAGTAACGATAGCATATTGAAATGAATGGATAAATAAAAACCTGTGATTTGCCCTGCAGCTGGCACTACTGCCAGAGCTGCTTCTGACAAATCAGTTATGATCATTCAGCAGTGACGTGGTATAAACTGCAATACTTAACATGCACAATGCTGTTATCATAAGGACTTTAATATACCATCCCTATTTCAGTTCTTTTCTGGAGGAGAGCACTAAAGGACCTGTTCTGTATACACAAGCTAACAGATGACAATGCTTAGTTAGCATCACTCTGATCAATAGGCAAGAGAAGAACACCATCTTTTCCACTCAGGCAATCTCTTTGACGTTTGGCTGGATGGCTGTGGTATCATCTGCCATTTTCTTATGATAGGGTAAGATCTCAGGAGACTCAGGAGAGTGTTTATATTTGACGAGTCTGGCACTGTGACTTAATCCATTTCCATAGCACGTCACAAAGTCCACCAAGTCGCGCCCTTTCTCTCAGGTAAACCCAGCACACTTTCACAAAGTCTGACCAAAGTCTTCAGCTCCACTTCCTAGTGACATCTGAAATCCAGTCGAGATGTTCTCCCTGCCTCGGTCCATGGCTGTGTGAGAACTCCCATGTGAATACATGATTAGCAGCTATATTTATGTCTCTGTCGCGACACTGAAGCAGGCCATGGGAGAACTTACAGCACATCTCAAGAACATTGGGCCATTTGAGGTCTCGGTGCACACACCGCTCAGTTCCGTAGCCACAGTGAGGTACACGGCTAAAAATACCACAGAGATACAACTCCATAATGGTGGTGATAAACAATGCCTTCACATGTGCAGTCGACGTGACACGACCATTACCAGGCTGATGTAGCTGCATCTCACTGGGTTTCGTCATAACACTTTCATCTAATGATGCGCCGAATGACGAGATTGATCCTGAAGGAATGTAAACTCATTTTCAAAAAGCAGACACTGTCAGAAATGAGGAAACCCACAGCCTTGGAAAACAGCTTGAGAACAGCTTGAGAACCCAACATCCCACTGCTAATGCCATGGTGGAATTCAGCATTTAGACTCGTAATGATATCGACGCTAAAACTCTGTAATCAAGAGTAAGTGCTGGGTGTTTTGTCATTAAAAACGGCTGTATGTGATGTTTCCAGAACATTGTGCATGTTCCCATGGACACGAGGCGCTCCTCTTGTACACTGGTGTGAAAACGGCTACATTCCCAATAACAAACTGGTCAACGCTGAACACACTTGAAACCGTAAAGCTAAAGAAGCTGTGTCTTCACATTGTGTTATAATTACGGTCATTACGAGATGACAGCTTGGAGATTCTGCTCGGAGCGGTTTATCTCCTTGGATGTGGAAATTAGCTGTTACTATGGCAAAGCACCCAATGCTAAAGTGTATACACTGATGGCTATGATAACTAGCAGATAGCTAAACCATATTTTAGTTATATTTTTATATCTTTTGCAACTTAGCTACACTGTACCAGGGGTTCTCTTTGGCTTCAGCCTGAGACTGCTTTAATTGTAAAATAAATAAATAAATAAATAAATACAGTACAGACTATTACTTAGGTGAATGTGTACGATAACATTTTGCCTATTTCGATTCATAGATTCATGCAAGTTTTTGTTTGTGTATTCCACCAGGACACATTAGGTCCCTGATGGCTTCATTTATATGATACTTGTTTTTGAGGTATTGAGATTTGGATTAAATTTGTTAAGCCAACGGACCTGACAAATACACTAACAACTATAAGATCACAATAATAAATATAATACTTTTGATAAAGGTGTTTATCCCCCGGCTCGGTTTCAAGGACCCACTATGAGAACCACTGCTCATTATAGTTAATTATAATTACGGAATAAAACACTTGGGGCATGCTGTTATAGGAAAACGATCCACGACATGGGTGGTGTGACATGAAACGACACGAAGCACATCCTGTGTTTTATTCCTCTTATACCACAGTGATTACAAATTGTAATTTAGCAGTGAAGGATATGTTGTGCTTTTTTTTTTTTTTTTTAATTAAATCGTTTATTGATGTCTGCAAAACAAGTTCTTGTTGTCACTTTATAGAAGCAGTATATATAAACAGTCATTCCTTCGCCAGCCTCTCTTTAATCCTGTCTCTTGAAATTAATAAGAGGAAAAAAAAAAACTTTTTCATGTTACAGAGAAACCAGAAAATGCAAACGCAAAACCCAAGCTTACTGACTGGTACACGGTGCTGACACTGGAGACTCCTTCCATCAATGTTAAATAAACGTCTCCTGACAGAAAACATCACCATATCAATGAATATAAGTTTTTATTTAAATAACAAGATGTTTTGATTTGTTTAGCGTAAGGCTGAGATTATGTGGAGTGCCACTGTATAAGCCCCTGTGAATTTTATAATATAGTATGGTATAATGATAACTTATTAGAACGAGTGCACTATTATTCCAGCCAGAGCTACTGCCAGAGTATCATCAGATTAAAAAAAAATCATTTAAGTGTTTGTTTATTAAAAAAAAAACATCAAAAGTCAAGACTTGGAGAAAATTCTGGTAAATGAAAGTTTATCCAAGAGATGAATTATTTTTTACAAAAAAAAAAAAAAAAAGTCAAGATTCAGAAAGCTAAGATGATCTCGCAAAAAATTTCCACCCAATTTCATCCAATTCATCGAATTATAGCAAACGTACGACTGCGCAAATCTGACACTGAGCACTCGACATCTCTTTCTCAGTCCTGTGAATGTTGGTGATGTTGACTAATATGGTGTTGATTAATTTTCGAAGCAAAGCCAATCTGAACTTAGACGTGATCATTATTTCCATCTGAAGCGTATAATTAGCTGAAAGGAAATAACTGCGTATGAAGCGTTTTTGCAGAAGCGCCTTTGAGACAGCTTTTTAATTTCTGAAAAAACAAAACAAAAAAAAAAAAAAAAACAAACCCACAAGTATCTGAGAAGTATATAAAAATTCTCTGAGCTCTGGAAATAAAAGGATGATTAAAAAAAAGACAGGAGAAGACTGGCATATCCATAACAGAAATCATTAAAAAATAGTGGAATAAATCTGCCTCTGGGTGAAAGATCACTCTGAACGTAACGTGTGACCAGGAAACGAGGTCGCTGTGTAAGTGACATTTTTCACGTCAACTGCCGAGGATTTCATTTGTAGCCTCTCGAGGCTCTAATTAAACACCCGGTACAATTGGACCCGATGCAATCAATGGTACAACGAGAAGAAAAACAGTATCACATCAACACACACACACACACACACACACACACACACAACCCCAGCGCAGGACAAAGTGTTGATCTGTCAAGTTTAACTCCGTATCCAGCTCTCCACCAAAACCCGACAAAAAATAAAGTTCTGCCGTGAATCTTCAGCAAACTCAACATCAGCGGCGTCCTCTCACCTTCTTTCTTCAGAGCGTTCAGTATGGACTTCATCTCTCCTGCTGGTTTATCAAGCCGACTGGAGGAAAGAGTTCCGGGCCGGAGGTTCCCGAGGTGAGCGAGGGATGAACGAGGGATGATGGAGAGATGGAGGGAGCGGGAGATCGCTGCACACGCTCGGCCCTCCACACATCCTGCCTTGTGTGTGACTCTCTGAGAGGAAGGAGCCGAGCGCACAAGCATCACACGTTCACTCCAAGCTCCCTCCCTCCCTCCCTCCCTCCCTCCCTCACACTCTTTCTCCCTCCCTCCCTCCCTCCTTCCTGTCCTCTTTCTGTTCCATCTCTCCTCCTCCTTCTGTCTTTCTCCTTCTCTTTCCTCTCTCTCACTTTTCTTCTCTTTCCTCTTCACCTTTCCTACTGCTCTCGTTCCACCATCTCTCCTTCCTCTAGCTTCGTCCTTCTCTTTGCACTCCTCCATCTCCTTGTTTTTCGTCGCTTTCCACTTCACCTTGTAACATTTCTACATCTTTCAACTCTCTCTCTCTCTAGCTCTCTTTCTCCTTCCTTTCCACTCTCCTCGTGTTCTTTTTACATCTGTCCTCCTTCCTGTCTTTCTTCTTCTCTTCCCATCCCTCCATCTATCTGTTTTTTTCTCCTCTTGCAGTGTCACTCTCTTCTTTCTCATTCTATCCTTCGGTTTCTCTCGTGTCTACTTCCAGCACTTCTTCTTACCGCTCTCACTATCCTGCTCTCTTTCTTTTCCACCTTTCCATCTTTGTTCACTTCCTTCCCTTTACCTTTCTTAATTTCTTCTTCTGTTTGTTCCCTCTATTTATTAACTTTTTTTCTTCCTTTCTTCTTCATTTCCATCTCTCCTTGTTTACCATTTACTCACGCCTTTATCTTTTCCTTTCCCTTCATTTTTGCTTTCTTTTTCTTTCTTTTCCTCTTTTTCCTGCCCACCCCATATGTCTCTCCTTTCTCTCTAATTTTTCTTTCCCTTTGAAACTTTACACTTTTCTCCATTTCCTTTCCGCCATCTTTCTGGGTGCTTTCTCTTTCCTTTCAACGTTCTCTTCTTCTCTCTTCCCATCCCTACCTCTCTATTGCTCCTTTACCCATCTCTTACCTTTCTCTCTTTTTTCTCCTTCTCTTTCCATCTTTCTATCGCTGTCCCTCTCTTTTTCATTCCCTTTATCCATTTCAAGCTTCCATTCCCTCTTTCTGACTTCTTTTATCTTCTCTTTTCTTCAGCTTTCTACATCTCCTGCTCCCTCTCTTTCCACCTCTCCATCTCTTTTTCACCTTTGATAGATTTTTGCAATGTTCTTCCATTCTTCTCCTTCCTTTCCATCCACCTCTCCTTTTCCCTTCACCGTCCCCTCTCCTGCTATCTTTTACTCTCTTTTTTTCCCCATCCTTTTGTATTAAAACTCCAGCAGTGAGACACACACACTTGAGGATCTGAGCCGTGTTTCTGGATCATCTCTAAGAACTTTCTATATTTCCTCCCAATCAGGAAAGAAACGGAAGTGCACTAATGTGCACTGGAAGTTCGGCGGAGAAGTTCACTAAAGTTCGCCTCGTCACAGATTCACGCGATGGTGCGAGGAGAAGTCGATTGCACACTGATGCAATCAGCTGAGGAACAATGCAAGGCGGCATAACAAGCAAATGAACGTGTGCTGGAATGAAAAGGTCTCGGAGTGATTTTAACCCTCTCTCCTCCCTCCAACAGCTGTACATGCAAGAATTTAAAAAAAGAGAGAAACAAACCCCAAGTGTTGCTAGGCAACCCATGGATGGATGTCTAAATTAGTCAGCGCAAGTTGCCTGGTTGTGAATTCTCCATGTATGTGGGCTGTCCTTTCACGCTAGCAATTCACAACCTCTCTCTCTCTCCCTCTCTCTCCCTCTCTCTCTCTCTCCTTTCCCTATTTCTCTCTCTACCTCCCCCTCTCTCTAGCTCCTTTTTTTTTTTACAGGAGAGCAAAAAAAAGCATGGTGGTAGAGAAAGGCCTTCTTCCATTTTGAAATCTGTGCCAGGCTGTGATGTCACACGGACAGCCTATTTTTATTTAGTGATTAATGCACAGTAGCTAATTTCGACTGAATGTTACAGACAGAGAACGGCGACTCCAAGACCATAACAACCTGTCCAAGCTATACAGCTACAGATACTGTATATACAACTACATAGTAAACGCATTGATTATAAGTACAAAACCTGGCTAGAGAGTTCTAGGGAATACTATATTGAAATATTTATACAGTATCCAATTTAATTGTCACATTCAACATCCAGCAACAAAAGAAATAAAAAATGTTATAAAACACTGCTTCAAATCAATCTGAATTTGCTGGAACTTCTTCGAATGCTCCGTATTATGTCCTGATTTTGTTCGCTGTTGTTCCAGCTCCGCCCTGACCACGCCCCTTCAGGACTATCAGCACTTCTTTTGCTTTGATGTTGAATTGGTGAGATTGGTGAAATAGTTGAATTGGTGAAATTCGACCGTTGCACAAAATCGTCTTGCAAAATCGTCTTTCACAGTGATGTTTGTCCAGCAAAGCAAACCACACACACAATGTCTACATTGTATCTATGGTGATTAATCTTTCCTCTAATAGAGAGTGGAAACTCTAATCCAAGCCTCAGCCCTGAGCATGTTAACACTTTTCTTCACCCAATTAAAAGCTTTTCATCTGTACAGGGCATATCCACGCTGGCTGCAAGTAACAGAGCGGACGCCTGAGCTCTCATAACATCAATACTCATTAAAGCACTGGGCAGCAACCGAAACAAAGGGTTAAACTTCATTACTCAACACAGACTTGAGGAGAAGGTATGCTAGCAATAATCCATCAAATCCCTGTCTAGAGCTGTCAAGATGTTATTTTTTTTATGAAAATGTGATGCAGTGTATTATTGTACAAGATTGTAATATAAGCCTTTAAGGAATGCACATGCACCTTTCTCATATCTCCTCTTATTTTGCTTCTAATTTCACTGCTAGCTGTTGTTATTCAATCTGGAGTACATTAACATAGTATGCCTGTAACACCGAGAAGAAGACCCCGAGTGCCTTACAAGAGCATCACGATGATCTCACATTCCTTAAGCCAATTATCCCATGTGGCTGGAAACTATGGCAACCACGGAGCGGCACTAAAGGGGCTTCATATACACGCAAATCTGCCGAGAGCACCTTATATAGGAAGTGTGGGGTTAATATTATGATGCATTGCTTATTTGGATGGCATTATTATCTTGTGAAGTACACAGGGTCAGTTGTTTAGTGTCAGGATTTGAACTCATAACCTTCCAGTCCCACTAGGACGGAGCCTTGGACTCAAAAGGGTGGTTTTAACACAGAGGATTCAGTTGATTCTGTTGTGTAGTGACATAGATCTCTATAGAGCAAGCCAGAGGTGACAGTGGCAATTAAAGAAACCTTGGGAGGGGGAGGAACCCATTCAAAAAGGCTAACTCCTCCTCTTCTGGGTGACAACAGATAGTGGATTATAAATCATTACAGTATACCGGTGTAGAAGAGTAAAGACGAACATTACTATGTGCGCTAAAAGGATGTTAGTCTTTATGACTATATCAGCAGTTTTAGATACAACTCCACAGTACACAGGTGAGATTATGAGCAAGAAGAACTGAAGAATTAGTCCAACTTGAGCATGAACTGTCAATCATGGCCATCACATGACACAAAGCCACCAGTAAACATCTTGTAAACACACTCATGGCGCTAGGCAAAAGGTTGAAGGGCAGGAATTGAAATGTTCCAGTGCAATGAGAACAGATCCACGGTTATGAAAGAGTTCTGAGGCTGCATGGCTTGAACCAGACCTGTTATCTCAAAAGGGAGGGGTTTTAGGAGCTAGTTCAGTCTTCTCAGATCGAACACTGGACAGAAACTGCCAGCATTTTGTTGAAAAAGTTGAACAGAACCCCTTGGTTGGAATTGCAGGGTCTACCGTCCCTATCGCACCTCTGTCCAAGAGAGAACAAACTTCACTGGACAGAGTGACAATTTTGTTCGCTTCCCTACAGGCTTTGGAGGGCCTTAACAGCCAATTCAAGAAAAACACACACCTCTGAGACCAGAAGATGACCGAGATGGCAGAGAAACCGAATGATGACTGTGAGGCGGTGCGTTCGCCCTATTGTCTGGAGATTGTGATTTAGAATCTCATTCCATTCCATTTGATGGGAACTCAAATGGAGAACATAAAACATCGACAGCAAAACGTTTATTTTTCCTCTGGCTTGTCTGACTAAAGCATTGAAACTGCTCTTGTGAAATGTGAATATTGTGAAGAAAATGATGAAATTCATGTGGTTAACCCATTTTCTATCAAAATACCACATCTTTTGTACTTCAGAACACTGAGCACTTGATATGTTGTTGGGTTTTCTGTTGTCATTTCTTTCTTTTTTTCTCCTTTTGGAATCTGGAATAATTTATGTATACTGCTTGCCTGGATCACTTTTCTACTCCTTATTGGCCAAGTCAAATGGATTGTTAATTGCGCTTAACTTAATTGGATACTGTAATGTGACATCCCAAATCCCTCTCCTCATTTCTCCATTAGCTTAATTTTGTTTATGCAAAGAAAATTACTCTGTACTATACACACCTGCTCTGCTTGCCTATTAGGCTTAGCATAGCATCGCTGTCAATCTTGCAAATATTAATCCTATATTTCCTGTAAGCTCCTCCAGGAGTGATAGATTGCTTGAGTTATGGAAAATGATGGTCCATTCATCTCTATTATCAGAAGTTTAATGGGAGTATCAGAGTATGGGAGTAAACATTATATTAAAAAGTTTAGCGAGAGAGAGTTAGCACTAACTCTGGTGTTACTGTTGATTTTAGTGCTAGGTTTTATGTTGAAGGTGTAAGTCCCGTGGTGGCGGGAAAAAAAGGGGCAGCTGGAGAAAAGTGACGAAACAAAATAACACCCAGTTTTCAACACTTCAAATTTCAGACCAACACTCTGAAGGACAGAGTACAGCACCATCTACACACCTCGCTAACCCAAAGGAAAAAATA
Source organism: Pangasius macronema (assembly GCA_037577455.1). Taxonomy (NCBI): domain Eukaryota; kingdom Metazoa; phylum Chordata; class Actinopteri; order Siluriformes; family Pangasiidae; genus Pangasius; species Pangasius macronema. Next base: position 22,347,779 of record CM074951.1, on the reverse strand, counting down.
CAGCCACATCCCTCAGCAGAACTTGACTTTCTTGCTGACTGCTTAGCTTTTACGATAACTCACGTACCTAGATATTGTTTTGAGGGCATTCTATATACTGTTTGGAAAATTTCTACATCAAGCACACCAATAAATTATATCCTGTCCTAAAAAGTGATCATTGTTCACACTAAGTCATACTAATGCATCACATCCAATGTTAGCTAGCTAAACTTCATGGCTAAGTTATATCTAGCTGCCTAGCTAATACTGTGTGGTTTGTTCCTCTCTGGTCAGGCAAATGTTATGTGTTTTGAAATAAATATAACTTTCAGTCTCCCTTCGTGAAAGTAACTAGTGTTTTTTTCATTCTTCGTTAGTCTGACCCGAAAACATTAGCAGAACAATTTAGAAAGGAAAGTGGGATGTACTCACAGAAAAAATAATCCCTAAGAGTAGGATAAGGAAAAATTTTAGCATGATTTCTTCTGCATCATAGCTAAGCCTTTTAAAGATAAATATTCTTTCTGTTCAAACTATTATCACTTTTTAAAGATAGTGTTATATTACTGTAATATAACTAGCTAATATTCGCTAGCTGGCTAGTAGCCATGAGAATGATGTTCATGACAAATGTAATTTATTCAGTAATTATATTTCTACCACAGTGCGATTGAATTCTCGAATCTGATGGGACAGAAAGTGTGCGTTGTTTTTATATAACAGTTTTGGCTGTAACATATATGATAGGTTTATATTAATGCGCTCATTCTAATATGTTATTGTTTCTATAGTAACAGTTCAGGTACAGGGACTTTTATGGCAGATGATTGAAATAATAATGAACTAAGACTAATAATGAACAGAATTTAAAAATGTGTTGTTGTTCCACAACATTCTACAACATTGAATCTAATTATAAACCATTAAAATGTGCAATGTGTCATTCATTAATAAATTAAACATTGCAACTGTTGGCAAATTGCTGTGGTATAAGTGGAATAAGACACTCCAGACCGTGCTGTTAAACAAAAATAATACACTTTGGGGTGGTAACAGTAAATCTGCTTTGTGTCAGGCCGCATTACACCACCCAGGCCTGGATTATTTTCAAATAACCACATGTTTACATTTATGCCCTTATCCAGAGTGACTTACAGTTATCTCATTTATACAGCTGAGCAGCTGAGGGTTAAGGGCCTTGCTCAAGGTGGCAGCTTGGTGGTGCTGGGATTTGAACTCACAATGTTCTGATCAGGAGTCCAACAGCTTAACCACTGAGCTACCACTTCATGACATGTTTTGTCATGTGTTAATCCTTACACAGCTTATATTAATTTATATTAAGATGACATATAATAATAATAATAATACACTGCCTTGCATAAGAACATTTCCACCTTTTGTAATGTTACAGCCTGGGAGCTTGGGATTTGCATGTCATGAATTTACACAAAATAGCCCATACTATTGAAGCAGGGGGTGGGGAAGGGTGGGACATCAATATATTTAGCAAAACTATTTAAAAATGAAAACATAAAGATGTGATTGCATAAGTATTTGCCCAAATTGTATTTAAAATTAGTTGCATTACAAAATATGAAAAAGTCCACTGGGTGTCAATACTTATGCAAGGCACGGTATGTACTACTACAGCCAACTTTGAAAAAAAAATTTGAAAATTCATGAAAATCAGCTAAAGTGAATATACAGTATAAACCGAATAAAGTATGTAACGAGTGATATTTTGAGATGAAAAACATGTAGACGGTGTGCTGTTTTATTGCAATAATTTCATATAAGTTAGAAACAGTGTTTCCTAGGATTCAGTGAAGCTAGTCTTGTTTTCCCAAAGGCAACAAAATTAAGCCAGCAAAGTGACCAGTGATGCCATTTATAAATCAGGTTATGCAAGCAAACTGCAACTGCAAGTGTTACATGTGAGAAGCATAGTGAGAGAGATAGTGAGAAAAACCAGGACAGCTGACTGACAAAGGAAAAAAAAAGACTTGTTAAGCATGTGACCCTTTTCGAACATGTTCTGATCCCAAATTTACTCCAGTACAGAAATCGAGTGCTGATTTTGCCCTAAATATGAGTGATTAAATAGTAGGAATACTGTTCATATTGAATGTGTGTGTGTGTATGCGCGCGCATATGTGTGCGTGCCTTCTTCTCAAATGGTCTATATCGTATGTAGGTCAGATCCACTGAGTGCCTCTCTCACGCTCACTAGATGTGTGCTCACACTCAGCTATATGATCATCCAGAACCATCTATATGGGCAGAACGGTGACAACACATATCATGTTAGCAACATACACTACAGGGTGAAAACAAAGGTGGTAAAAGTAAAGCATTTACTCAGGTAAACAGCATTTACTCAGGTATATCGAAATAGACACTCAGATAAAAGTTGAAGTGCAAAGTAAGTTTGAAAAGTATGAAAGTGTAAGTACAAGTAAAGACGTCTGCTTCAAATCACATACTGATTTTAGTTACTGGTGCTAAATTAGCTCGTACACCAGGGAACCAATATTAGCTTAAGGTTAACTAACAACGGCTGTCATGATAACTCCAACTAGCTGGATGCTAATTCGTAGCTATCACAATACAAACTGCCTTGATAAATAGCAGCAGATAGATTACAGTGATGGGTATTAGATCTCATTCTTACTGTGACATTATTTAAAGTTTTTTTAGAAATGTAAGCTGTTTGATGCTAAAAGGTCACCTTATGACTTTGAAAATATATGATTATACAACAAACCTTTTACAGACAGTGGCGAAAAAAAATCATGGCCCACGTCACCCCCTTACAAACAAACTATTAAAAAATTAGGCACATTAAACGTGTGGAATAATATTTTTCAGGGTTTTTACATTTCTAAACTTTCCACTTATAGAACCGATTTTATTAAAACTGTCATTAGGTACCTGTGAACATTAATTTTAGGTGCAATAACTTTGATAATAGAGGGTTGTGATTTCCTCAGGCATAATGAACAAGGCTTGGCGTGACCAAAAAAAAAAAAAAAACCTCTATAAGATGATATAAAGAGCAGAGCACGAGAGGAGCTCCTGATAAGCATATCTACATCCGGCATGTGCGCTTGGATAATGTCCTTTAAGAGCTGTTTATCCAGTGCCGTCTCATTTCTCCTTTCCCAGACTGTCTAATGATCTCTAATGATTAATTCAATTTATTACAGTTCCTCAAGATATAATGAGGGACTTGATTATGCGTGTTATTAGCTGAAATGAACATGTTCGCTCTGGGATAAATTTCTCAGAAGTCATCTTCGACCCTGAAAGGAGAAAAAGATGCCGATGACTTTTATTTGTTATAACATCTATACCGACATCTGTTACATGTGGGATGGGTTAGGGAGATATGAAGTGGTGTCCATGGGTAATTATTCATCATCTCATTAAAACATAAACATTCATCTAATGACACATGACCACACATGTTCATTACAGCAGAGCGTGTGATAACTAGATGTTTAGATCCAAGGGTCATATTCAGAGTAGCAGCAATATAATTGGCAAACAAACAACTTCACAGGCAAACAACTGAGAGATTATAGGATAGAAAATAGGATGCAGTGTGGCATCAAAATGCAAGAATATGATTTCAACAGCTTTATCAGGTTATAATGATGTAATGTTCAAGGACTGTGATATTTAAACGTCGTGATGAATAAACTTAAAAAAAGGGTCATCTTGGTTGCAGCACATGTATTAGCAATGAATAATGCACAAGTTTGAACTATGAGCTTATATAAGTATTCACGTGATGTTTTATAAAGTTAATGGACTTGTTTTGACAAGTAAGAAAAAAAAAACATTTCCAAGAAAGGAAAAAATAATCCTAAATGAATTTAACAAATAAAGCTGAAAGAAAATCTGTTTCTACAGTCCACATTTTAAATCCCATGAATTTTCTGGGGGCTTAAAGATAAGTGTTTGTGTTTAAAAACAGTGGTCTTTAAAAGATGCTGTGAAGAAACCTGTCTCTGGAAATCTTAAGAAGAATCTGGATTGGCGTTTCCGTAAAAATTATTAGACTTACCACTCGAGTCCTTTAGTTAAATTCATACACGTATTTGGCTGAGAGAATACAAGGAACTTTCCCAGAGTAAATGTTGATGTAATTTTTGAACTTAAGCCATTGATGTAAGTTACCAGTTCTGAATACAGCCCAAAGTGATGAACACTATCTTACTGCATGTCAGAACTTGGGTGAATTGAACAACCAAGGTCAATTTTGTTCGGTTTCATACAAACAAGGTGGTAAGACAAGCTACATACATTAACCATGCCCCTATCCACAACATGTTTCTTTTCAAATAACTTGAGTCATACATATTATTATGAATTTGCAACAAGACTTCAGTGTATACACTTTATGCACTATTAGCTAGTAATGAACCTTAAGTTTCTGAGGTGCGACTAAATTCTGTACAGTACTAGCTCTATATAAATTACTGTAAATGTATTGTTTGGGACAGTCTTTACATTATTTGCCATCCAACCTAAGTTCAACTTGTGCCCCTGGCTATAGGAAAATCAGTATCATTGCTCAAACAGGAAGGAGCCTCGTTTTAAATTTCATTTCGTGAGGTTGAGACTCTTACATGAAATGCCAGGCAGAGGTTATGAGCTGAGCGACAGTTTTCATTAAAGAAAGCAAGCTGCTCTGACTTACCAATGTTATTGTCTTTGTGGTTCTTTATGAACTCTGCCAGCTCAAAGTTCCCTGCAATGATGCGGTGGAAGTCTTTTGTTTTCTTCCTTTTTCTAGTCAAGTAGTAGTTACAGTACGTGTTACTAACCTAACTAACTAAGATTGATTAGGAGTCATTATACTACTATCTTGTGTGTACTGTATTATCCAGACTATATTTTTTTCCTGTAGTTTTTTTCCAAAGTGATTTAGTTTTAGTTTATATGCCCATGTGTTAGCATTTTTATGCTACCAGCAGTTATGATCATCTGCCATAATATTTAGTAAATCAACACTTCAGCACCTACAGTATATCTGCATTAACATACTGTAACATTAAAAATCCTATTCCAAAATCTTAACTACCAAAAATATATCATAATATTTACATTATTAATGTAACAAATCACGCATGTTCCTAAACAGTGAATAAATGTCCTAGTGTTGGACTGGACTCTGGAGAAGGTTAGGATCCATATGCAGGGAGACTTTACTGACAGTACTCAAACAAGATCAAAAATCCAAAACAAGCATGTCTGAAAACGTGATCAGGCCTCAACGACAGAACCAGAAGACAAAGCAAAGAGTGGTCAAATGAACAGCCGAAGGCTTTAGCCAGAGTGAAGACATGAACAAGGATTCAGAACCTGCAAGAATTGGCAAGACTTCGCAATGAACTACAGAAAACTGTAAGCTTACAATATATACAAGAAATGAGGAAGTAAACAGAAATTTGGGATCAGAGGTTTGACTAGAACTCAGGAGAGTGCGACCTCTGCTGGCATGGAGGAGGAACATCCTGGTGTTACAATTACCTATGAGAACGAGAAAACCAATTTAAGTAAGGAATAAAACACCTGCTGCATGCTGTTTTAGAAAAACTATTGACAACGGGGTGGTGTGATGCGACCTGCAGTGAAACAGAGTTATTCTTACCACCCTGAAGTTGATTATTTTCCTTTAACATCATGTCTCGAAGGTTTTTATTCCTCTTATACCACAAGCAATTTGCCAATACTAACAATGTTTTTTTTATTTATTAAAGAAGGCTACATTGTATGCTTTAGTTAAGTTGAATGTTGTGGAACATCCGCAAAAACTAGTTAGTTCCTGTTATCACCAGAATCTTTTTCTCTGTCTCTCTTCACATCACTAAGATGCAGCTTGTGATGTTTCACGAGTAACTACTTCTATAACTGTTAAATGAACATCTTCTCATAGGCAAGTTCACCATATCGAAGATTACAGATTATTAATATAAACCTTGGAGCTGGATCTACTGTCAGTATACAGTAGCTGTTACGGAAAATTAATCAACACCTTCTGACCAATCCGAATGAATAATTCAACAATACTGTGGTATGATGATATGCATTGACTTTTTTCTCTCGCTCTAAAAAGCCATTCTGCCCTCTGATGACCCTTATTTTGACCTAATGTGTCAAATATACTGTATATTCATCTCAGTTTGGGTACTCCAATAATTCTATTCACCACACTAGTACTTCCTAAATGTTTTGAACGATACAACAAAAAAGTCAATATCTGGTAGCTAGCAAATACTTTTAGTGTTTTGGTTGACAGACGTATTGTGTATCTGTGGTTAAAATTCAACTAATGTCATACGACATCAAAGAGTGCTTGGGGATTTGGGATTCATTCTTACATAATCCAATAATAATCCAGGGATAGATTGCGAGGAAACAAATGTCATGTCACAAATGACAGTACGCTAAATGTTATAGTGCTGATGTCCATATCGTGATGCCTGTCAAGGTTCCTTTTTATTCAGAATGTACTTTGGAATAATGTACTGTACGCTTTTTGGTAAAGGACCACACCTTGTCTATACTTGTGTAACAGTAAATCTTCCAATTTCTCCCTTAATAAGTAGGTACAACTCATGATTTCCTGATTTGGATGAAGATATTGGGGTCACAGTGAGCAGCTACTTCTGGCTGCAGGAAGTCTTGTTTAGCCAGGCAGAATGCAGTGTATCCGTTTGGAGGCCTGGCGCTTTGTCCTCAAATGAGCTGTAATCAAGCTGCAATTGAGGCGTGAAATATAATTTTAGCAGCGTGAGATGAATAATACAGGGCGTTAAACTATACAGCAGCAGCAGAGCTGAGCAACAGAGAAGAACTTGGCTTAGACTGAAAAAGACAAGAAGACTCAATAAATATTCGCAGGCATGATGATGATTTATGAGACAGGAATGAATCGAAAGGAATGAACGCATTAAGTAAACTATGAGCTGGAATGTTTAATTATGTACATATTTATTCAAGAGTGTAAGGCTGTAAAGTCTGATCACTCACACACACAAACACACACTGAGTTGAAGACAAATAATGATATTAAATAATCAATTTTACAGTGCCTCATTTTTATAATCGTCTTAGGGACAAAAAATAGGGCTTCATGTTTCTCTGAGCCTGTCAGTCACAGTCAAGGAGGTGTGGCCCATGTGCCTGTAAGGTACAAGGAAGGAGGTGTGGCCTCTGTGCCTGTAAGGTACAAGGAAGGAGGTGTGGCCTCTGTGCCTGTAAGGTACAAGGAAGGAGGTGTGGCCCATGTGCCTGTAAGGTACAAGGAAGGAGGTGTGGCCTCTGTGCCTGTAAGGTACATGGAAGGAGGTGTGGTCTCTGTGCCTGTAAGATACAATGAATGAAGGAGGTGTGACCTCTGTGTCTCTTGGTTACAGTGAAGGAGGCGTGGTCTATGTGCCTGTCAGTCAGAGTGAAAGAGATGTAGCCCATATGCATGTCCGTCAGATTGAAGGAGGTGTGGCCTATGTGCCTGTCAGTAAGAGTCAAGGAGGTGTGGTCTCTGTGTCTCTTGGTTACAGTGAAGGAGACATGGTCCAAGTGCCCATCAGTCACAGTGGTCTATGTGCCTTGGTCTATGTGCCTGTCAGTCACAGTGAGGGAGGCGTGGTCTATGTGCCTGTCAATCAGAGTGAAGGAGATGTGAAAAAAAAAGCCAAAGAATCATATAGATACAGGTCAAGCGCTTCAGTTAATTTTCACATCAAACATGAGAATGGGGAAAAATGTCATCTCTGTGACTTTAACTGTGGCATGGACGTTGGTACCAGATGTGCTGGTTTGATCTCCTAGAATTTTCACACACAGCAGTGTCTATAGTTTACAGAGAATAGCATGAAGAACAAAAGACATTGAGTGAGCGACAGTTCTGTGGGTGGAAACACCTTGCTGATAAGAGAGATCAGATTGGTTTGAGCTGCCAGGAAGGATATAGTAAAATAATCACTCTTTACAAATGTGGTGGGCAGAAAAGCATCTCAGCATGCACAAAACATCGAACCTTGAGGTGGATGAATTACAACAGGAGAAGACAACATCAGATTCCACTCCTGTTAGCCAGGAACAGGAATCTGATGCCATCATGGACACAGGCTCTCCTAAACTAGGCAGCTGAAGATTAGAAAAAAATCACCTATTTTTTTCCCTTTCTTCAACTGTCTTCTGTCTTAAAAGCACTTATTTGAGTTATTTGACCCTCCACTAACTGGATGTTTTTTGCACCACTTTGTGTAAACTCTAGAGACTGTCATGTGTGAAATTCCCAGGAGATCAGCAATATCTGAAATACTCAAACCAGCCCCTCTGGCACCTCCAACCATGCCATGATTAAAGTCACAGAGATCACACTTTTTCCCCGTTCTGAAGTTTAATGTAAATATTAACAGAAGCTCTTGACCTGTATCTGCATGGTTTCATGCGTTGTGCTGCTGCCACATGATTAGATAACTGCACAAATGTGCAGGTGTACAGGTGTTCCTAATAAAGTGGACAGCGAGTGTATGTGCCTGACAAAGAGTGACGAAAATCAGGGCGAAAGTAAACATCTCTTAAATGTTCAATCTCTCTTATCCACTCAACAACTTCCTTCTGTGTGATTTGAAAGCTGTATTGTGTAGAATGATTTGAAGTTGGTGCCTTTTACAAGAATAAAAACACCACATAAAAAAACACTATTTCCAGACTATGATGTGGCAACCGTTGTTTACAAAAAGAACTGAAAACTAGGAACAACACAGGAAATTGGGGCTTGAATGTAATGAGCTGATTTGAATAATAATAATGTGCAAGACAGCAGTCCAATTTCAATCAGGCTAACTAGAGACTCATTTGGGTGCAAGTGTTAATGTTTGTGGTTTCAATTTTAGCAGTACAATCCAAAACACTGGACACAATGAAGCAAGCATTTCGTAGAAATGAAGAGTCATTTCGTAGAAAGCGTTTGGAACAGAGACGATGATGTGGTACATGTGGGGAAAGTCTTTCTTTCAGGGTTGAGCAGATCAAACAAGAAGATAGAGCTTTTACAAACATAGATTTGTGTGCAAACGTATCAGAGTGCTTCCATGGCAAAGCATATTTGATTAGTATATGAAACTCTCGTTCGTTAACATTTCAGTGTCAGTGTTTTCAGTAACAAACTCCATTACAAATGATTATGGAGAAAATGTTAAACAGTCCTGCGCTGATGATCAGTTCTATAATATAGTATATGACAATTTTCAACCAATCATAGACAACTTCATTAGATCTGGGGTTCATTCACGCAGCAGTAATATGGCTTTACACTTTATTTGAAGTGTCTCTACACTGAGGTTTCATAACACTTTTATATACATTGCATAGCTACTTTATAAAGCAATGTTGCATGATTTATAGTGGGGTCCAAAAGTCTGAGACCACATTGACAAATCTGAATGTTCTCTCTTATCTCTTATCTACTTTATCTCTTATCTATTTATATTCTTAAATAGTCAAGATTCTGCACTATTTCTAGGTCTCTGTTTAAAGAGCAAGTAAGCAAATGTGTGATACTGAGCATGTTAACTGCTTTGTACAGGAGGTCAGGAATGGACTGGATTTGATCTCAAATGGATCATAAGGTTTGGTCTGATCATAAGGACTTGTGGAGTCCATGACAGTTCGAGTGCACACTGTCATTAAAGCAAAAAGGGGATGTACCCTTATGATTCTTTGAGACTTTAAGTACATTTATAAAGTCTCTAAGATGAAAAGTGATTTCAACAACAGTTGTTATATTTATTTTGTTAATTTGGTATTAAATTGTATTAATACCAATGGTATTAAACCTGTGAAGCTACATAAAATGTTTTATGATGTATATTGCTTTGTCTTTACATGAAATTAAAGAGAGTCAGAGAGAGAGAGAGAGAGAGAAGAAGAAGAAGAAGAAGAATCTCAGTTCCCATTATGGGTCAATTTTGAGACTTTTTTCTTGACTAATAGTCAGGTGTGTGGAAATCAATATATTTAAATTAAGAGCAGAATTCCCACTTAAGTGAAATATTTTTTAAAGAAAGTTTTAAAAAGCAAATACATAAAGATTTTTTGTTTTAAGTGAAGCTCATTACAAAGAAATATGTACATTTAAGATGAAGAGGTACCCTGCCTGGACATGGCTGATGTGAGGTGGACCCTGCGAAGAGTCAACGCACGGAAAGCCCCGGGCCCCGACAACATACCAGGGCGGGTCCTCAAGGAATGTGCAGGTCAGCTGGCTAGTGTTCTAACAGACATTTTTAACACCTCGTTGAACCAAGCCACAGTTCCATCATGCTTCAAGACATCCACCATCATACCAGTTCCAAAGAAAACCTCCATCACTTCTCTTAATGACTACCAGCCGGTTGCACTCACTCCTATCATGTTGAAGTGCTTCGAGAGGCTGGTAAAGAGACACATCATCTCCAAAGTCCCCTCCACACTCAACCCCTTCCAATTTGCCTGCCGGTCAAACCGCTCCATCGAGGATGCCATCTCCTCCACTCTCCACCTGAGCCTCGCTCACCTGGAGGAGAAGAACACCC
>CM074951.1:22320882-22335223 GCA_037577455.1 Pangasius macronema | reverse complement strand
CACTTCCACTTTCCACATCTACACATGATTAACCGTGGAAACCTCCTTCTTTTAAAATATACTTTAGCAAAGCCGACATAAGGTTGTGTAAGATTCTTGACGAAGGCAATTCCATAATTCTCCACACAAAATAAAAGATGTGTCACTTGCAGCCCTTCTACTGAGGATTGAGCTTTAAGTCATTTTTGATACAATATCATGATCATATAAGAACCCATGATATCAGATCTGGTCATTATTATGAAATGATCACATGCCTGGTTAACAGAGCTTATGTGTTCTTCAAGATCATGTGTCTCTGCTTGCTCAGTGTTTTGCATCCCAAATCCAGCCGCTGTAGTCGCTCCAATACGCAGCTATGACAATCAGAAACCACACCCTGCTTCAGTAATCTAAAGCCTGCCACTCAATCAAAGATTTCTTAATAAACTCGTAGAAAACAAATAATAATATTTAATATCGCATAACAGAATATTATCAGCTTCGTGCTGATTTAATTGGATTAATTTTGTTATGTGTTTAATTGTAATTTATTAGTGTTAGGTTAATGTACTTAGCATTGGGTGGAGATAATAATCGTCAACATTGCATGTTAATTAATTAATTTAGTAGGTTGCAGTTTATTAACTTATTGCACTTATAATTATGTAATTAATAGTGTGTAACAACAACAACAGCAACAATAATAATTATTGTTGTTATTGTTATTATTCTTATTAATTGACTGGGCAAACCATTGTTTAGAAATTATATTAAAATCTGATTTATTTAACTATATAATAAAGTACTAATTAATTTACCCTTTTAAAAACAAATTAGGTTCATTCTTTAGGATAGATTTCATTCATTTAACTTTTAATTAATTTAGCATTGTGCAACGTGCAGCTTAATACCAGGCAATGAACTTACACCTATAGTGTCATAAGCTTAGTATAAAAGTATAAATTATAACAAAATTGAAAACAACTGAGAGTTCATTTTAAACATACGCATAATGCTGAAACTAATCAGGCTGAGATTGAGATTATAAGCTTCAGTCTGTCTTGGAATGACATTAACTCTTAATGAATTCTTTAAGACAGGCAACATACACAACAGTCAAAGACTAGATCGTTCTCTGGTTTATTCTTCGCATCGCTTATGTAACAGCTGCTTTGCTGTACACGCTCACTTCAACTCGCTAAGAGAACAGACTTTAAAAGCCATAGGATAAATTCACCTTTTCTTTCGTCAGTGCAGCATTTCTAGGACCAAAACTAAAGCAATGTCGTAAACTGTCCATGCACATGTCAGAGGACATAAAAACACATTTACACAATAAAAAAAAGGTGCTGACTAAGGTAATGCAACAAACATACTGGGCTGCTCACTCTTATGGAAATATATATATATATATCAATATATATCAGATGCACAATGCAGAACATGTCAAGGTGCTGCAGTATACTGTGTGTGTGTGTGTGTGTGTGAGGTGTATGTCGTGTACCTGGAAGGGAGTTTGCCCACGGTAGTTCTTCACCTCCTTGCTGGCTCCGTGAAGCAGCAAGACTCTGGCGCAATTCTCCTTCAAAAGAAAAAAAAAAAGGATTAAAGAATATTTACAGACATATCCATCGTCAACTGTGAACATCAGAAGATCTCGCTCTTTGGTCATCTCCTCTATTATACACACTGACACATTCACAGACACCTGTTAATAGGAACACTTTCCAAGAAAACCTTAGCGATCCATTGATGTACATCGTCAAAGAAAAGTGTGTACAGGTGATCAGGAATGAAGAAACTAAGAGAAAGACGAGGAGTTAAATGAGGAAGGATCCCAGGATATAATCGCTCACCTGTGTTGAAAAGCCTGAGAGACTTCAGCTCTCTGCAAGTGTGAAGCTTTAACAAAGTCAACACCCAAAATCAGTATCACACGGAGGAGAGGTTTGTGTGTTTGTGTTGGTGAGAGAGAGAGAGAGAGAGAGAGAGAGAGAGATAGAGAGACATGGCTTTGTAGCACTCCAGCCCACTCCATCCAGCTGGATTCAGGAGCCCACCCACGGAATAGCTCACCACAAAAGACACACACACACACACACACACACACACACACACACACACACACACACACACACCTACAGTGCACTTTCCTACCTTCCTTCTTATACTAGTCTCACTGAGCCAAATGCTCTTATATGAACAATAATCATATGTGCAGATATTTTTTCTATTTTATTCCTCAGTGCAAAAAAATAAATAAATAAATAAATAAATCAGTGCATCACATTTGGCACTTTCTTTCTTGTTGACATGGAGACAAAACTGTGATTATTTTTAGTGTAAACAGAGCATCATTTGCTAACAAAGTCCACTTACTGATGAAACTGACAAACTGATGAAAGTACGTATCACACGTGCGGGTCAAAAGGACAGCCAGTCAGGACGCAGCAGGTAAAAAAAGGTTTCAGAAGGTTTCAGTCAATTCGTTTGGTGGTGTAAATAATCAGAAATGAGCTATGACCTTGGCACCTCTCCAAGGGTCATAGATCATTCTGGAAAAGCTTTCAAAGTACACTGCTCAAGTCAAGTCAGGTGACTTTATCGTCATTTCAACCATATACAGCTGGTACAGTAAACAGTGAAACAAATCAACATTCCTCCAGGACCATGGTGCTACATGAAACAACACCGAACGACATGAGACTACACAGAACTATATAAGACTACGTCAGTAAGACTGTCCTCTGTCCTAGAAAGCACAGAGGATCCCAAACCAGACGCAACTGGAGGGTCAATATGTCTTCCATCCAGACTTAAGTCAGGTCTCATGATTCCTCGAGTGTATACTACACATGATAGGGTTCATCGTTTGAATATTAACCTAGTGCAATGCATCATGCGACAAGTACACTGGATATTCTCAGTTACGTGTCCATGCATGACTGTAAAGTAACTCCCAAAATATCAGACAGCTCCAGAGTCCTAAGAGAACGGGTAGAAATGATGATTATATAATATATATTAAACACAATGATTCAAATTGTCCATGAAGAAAATATAAAAAATATAAAATTCTTAATGATTCTTCAAAAAAAGATTCTCATTTAAAAAAAACATTTCTACAAACTTAAATATGTTGTACAAATGCTGCAATTTAAACAAATATGCACTTTTCCCCCCAAATATAGCAATATGGTTGCATTTATTTCAAATGTTTCTAAATTCCTATATCTATATGAAATAAAAGCAAATAAATTGAAATAAATGTAAACAGTCATATTTCCAAATATATGCCATATTTGAAATAAATCTATAAAATAAATCCTATCCATGTATGTATGCATGTAAGTATGTATGCAAGTATTTGTGTGTTTGTTTGTTCTTCCATTGCATACTATTTTTTTTTAAATCTATTTTTATATTGTTATGAAAATGTTTCTCCAGAAACACCAGCAACAAGTGTGAAGTTGTATACATATCAAATTCTTCTCGTCATCCATAACCATGAGGAAATTCTTGAGATTTTAACACAAAAGATACAGATACAATAGATCTGTGAGTCTGGAACTGAATAAAATAAAAAATAAATAAAATACCATTAAGTCCAGTCATGGCCTTAATTAATTAAAAAGGAAAAAAAACACACCAGAAGCCTGGAGCAGATTGCCAGGAATGTCCTTCATGAAAATATTATCCATTTGCTCTTTTTCATGACGGGTGCCAATAATTCTGAAGTCAGCATGTAGAGGATAGAGTGCGATTTCAGACACATGGCAGGCTGCAGCAGGGCTTTAGGGCTCAAATAAACACTAGTAGCAATAGTCGTAGTGTTAATCTAGTGGCGTAGAGAGGATAAGACATGCTGAATCCCCTGTAGAGAGAAGCAGAAGGGTGACTCTCTGCTTGGTTGCTTTTAAACTGTGAGTGTTAACAACCTGCTGCCAGTTACACCAAAACTGCCAGCGCTAATGCTAATGCTACTGCTAGTGCAATTTTATAAATAAACCCACTGATGAGGCTATCACTATTTTATTAATAAATCACGTTGGAAAGTAAATTCTACACTCATTTTCTAAATCAATCCACATACAGATTTCAATCTAAATGATTCCAGGTAATATGCTAATGCTACCACTCTCTAGTTAGATGCTAATGCTAGCACTATTTATTAAGTGCACCCAGCTATGAAGCTAATCACCACTTTATAAATGAGCTCAGCTGTAAAGTTAATTACATCGCAGGAGCATTACAGTATGTTACAGCCTAACCTTCCTGTGAGCTATTAAATATGTTATTAAATCTTTAATAATGTTAAACTATAAACTACATATTTGCATACTCAAATTGGAAGCTAGCTAGCTTAGCATTGCAGGTTCTGTAGGCAAAAGTTTCTACTCATAGCACTAATGATTTGCAATTTACGGTTCAAGCTTATTTTATGAGATCACAAACTGAGCCTATGCTGTATTCATATCCTATGGGAATAACTGCAATTCCCACATAATGAGTCATTACTTTGGGAGTTTTCTGACAATCCTGATTTCTATAACAAAAATGTGCTACATAATTGTGTTTTGAGTTAATAATAAATTCTTAAAATTAGAATTTTTTTTAAAAATTATTATTCAGTTTGTAATGAATTACAACTGATACAATATACCACTCTTTCAGTGTGATTAAAGATGAGGAAGAAATGTGAGGCAGTGTGTGAAAAGCTGTTGGATTCACTGTGGCTGAATTTTGCAAAAAAGGTGAACAACTGAGTTGGGACCAAAATTCATTTTTTTCTGCCAATAATATACTTTGACATCTCTCAGAAATACATTTTACCAAAATGATATGGAAATGGTTTTATCGAGGAGACTCTCTAACCTTGCCTTGGTGTCTGCCTGCAAAGAGCATGTGGTATACAGAGCTGGTTTATCAAACGTCATTCTGCCTGAAGATGTCTAAACCCTGACCAGTGAAGTGGGATTTTCTCATTGCATAACAGAATTAATTTAGATTGCGGTCAGATACCGGTTGGAAAAATGTCCATGATGCTCCTGCTTCATCACATCATCATCAAAACAGAGAAGAGCACTCATGCAGACCACAAGTATATTACAGACAGCAGCGGACTTCTTCTTCTTCTTCTTCTTCTTCTTCTTTCGGCTTTTCCCTTCAGGGGTCTCCACAGCGAATCATCACTCTCNCTGCCTGGCAGCTCCATGTCCAACATTCTCCTACCAATATACTCACTCTCCCTCCTCTGAACATGTCCAAACCATCACAAACTTTAAAAATGTTTAAATGGTCTAATAAAAAAACAAGAAATTTAGCCAACAGAACAGAACAGAAGTGTCTGAATGAATCAGTGATTATTTCCTCACGATATATAGCGAACTGAGATTAATGGAGTGAAGAGATGATGACGAGGCTGAGATCATAAACGAGGTAAACAAACACAAAACAAACGCAAAAATAGAAACATATTTCAATTCAGGAATACTGATAGTATACATAGTATACATGGTAGAAAATGTCAAATTTTGCCCATATAAAGGGTTTTCGCAGGCAGCCGCATGCTACATGCTGATGTTTAACATGAACACAGCTACATGTTAATGCTAACTGACGTTAGCAAAACACTGCCAGCGCCATTTTCATCTACTAAATGCTTGAATGCTTTGGGAAGTTTTCTTGTCCTTCCAAATTCTCCTACATGATGAATGCAGCTTTTCTTGTATAAATGTACTGAGAAACACTGAGGAACTTTTGCATCAACCTCTAATTGGAATGAACCATTTTAAAATCAGGGGTACTTTAACGTAAAATATAGAGAAATTAACAAACTCAAGGTACGGCTACAGAAGCAGGAGAGGCCTTCGTAGTCTTTTGTCTGTCTGACTGTGAGGACAATCTAAAAGTAGCATGTTTATTTATTTTAAATAAGTACGAGTAAAAAAAATTGTCGCTCCCTCGAAAACGTCGGAAAAGTGATAACCTGATTGACGAGCCTGGAAATGTGCCGAGAGGAGGATTGAGATGGGCCTCATCTCCCCTCACCCTCAACCCAGTGCACTCCCAGGAGACAGATCTGTAAAGCAGTAGGATTCCTGTGCCAATAGTCCAGAGCACTCAGCTGTAATGAAGCAGCTGCCCTCCACTTCAGCCCTCAGCCCTGAGGGGTCACTGATGAATCTCCCCAAACTCTAATGGAGCCACGCAGAGCAATCATGCAGCGTTTTATCATTACTGCCCAAACGAACCCAATCCAGCTGGGGGAAATGACTCTGACACTCACATATGAACAGGTTCAGAGGGTGATTTAAAGACTTAATGTTTGGGTTTAAATGGTTTCATCAAAAATACCGGGTGAGTCTTTTGTGTGTGTGTGTGTGTGTGTGTGTGTGTGTTTTTACTGTGACAAGAGTGTGTTTACCTGTTTGTAGAGGGCACAGATATGAAGTGCTGTGTTCCCAGAAGCATTCTGGACACGCATGTCAGCTCCGTAAAACAGGAGATGCTCCAAGTGCTGGACGTGACCATATCGACAAGCCTGGATTGCACACACACACACACACACACACACACACACACGGTTCTCTGTTTCTACCTTTTGAAACCATACAGGAATGATTTTAACACTGTTTACTTATATAATTGGGAGCAAATGTTTGCATCCCCCATGGTTTCTGAATGGGAAAATGCTAAATACACCTCTATCTTGCAATTTATCTACAAGAAATCAAATGAAATGTGGGTGATCCAAAACATGAGGCAAAATCAACAGAAAAATAGTATGAAACTATATTTTGGTCTGACTCTTGGGGTCTGATTTGCAGAACGCAGTGTGAGACATTCAGCAGAGTTACCACAGAGATGCAAGAAAGAGTGTTATGAAAAATATGACTTAAGGATCCACAAGCTTCTGAAAGTATATGAAGGAGTTTGGATGCAGTTATATAGGCAAGCTATTCGAGAATATTGACATTACATCCAAAAAAAATATTTCAGTGTAAAATTACACAACATTATATGAAATTTTTTGCTACTGTAATAGCAAAGAAACAAGATTTTAGTGGTCCTTTAATAGGTTTAAAAACCAGAGAAATAAAACAGGACCCCACATTTTTGAAAACGTTAGTTGTGTATTAATCTAGATGTAGGGTTAGTATTCTAACATTAGGAAGCGACATTTTTGCTAGACAACCTGTTGGTATGATGGATTGTATAAAGTGTTTTAAATGTAAACATGGTGAGTTGGTGAGCGCAGAGACAACCAGTGACACCAACACCAAAGATATGTATGCTAATCTAGCTTGATTATCATCGTTTGCTACAGGCCCTCTATTGCAGGCCCCCTGTCATAGTCTCACCTGACACAAGGTTGGGTGTGGTGGCCTCTGGGGGTAGTGGTCTTATGATCCGGTGAAGACTCAGTAGATTTAGAGACTTGAAGTATTATTTACTCTTAAGCTCATAGCGAAGTCTTGCCATCCTTCCGAATTCATTTCTGAGCTACGTTTGTTTCTGATACCTCTGGATTATTTACAGAGTGATGCTCATTGCCTATCGATCTTGTTTTGTTTGTTTGTCTATTTGGTTTTAACCTTTTATAACATCCAGCTAAGGTTAATGGTAAAGTATTATTTAGCAGCAGTCTGGGTTTTTGTTGTCATACTGTAGTGTTGACATTATTGCATTGTAAAATAGCATTTGTATTCTCGACACTCTCTCTGGCTCTCTAACAAATCAAACCCAAATGTCACCCCATTTTATTCGGTCTAGTTACAGGCTGCCACAGAATCACGGATGCAGATCTTAGTAAACCTGTACAGGCTATTTTTGTTTTCTATTTCACTAAGAATGATTTATTTGACTTGTTGGAGAATGCTATTCTGTCCAACTCTACCCCTCACCACAAGATGTCAGTGTGTAACAGCAGCGGTCTGGGTCGCTAATGACACTCATCTCCTCAAACTACAGCTTATCTCCTAAATATCTGCTGAACAAAAACACTTCAGCGGATGGATGACAAAGGCAAAAAAACAACAAAGTGACAGCAAGGTGCTGGTCCACCACAAGTGACCAGAACAGCTTCCATTCTCCTAGGTATTGATTCTACAAGTCTCTGGAACTGTACTGGAGAGATGAACACCATTCTTCCAAAAGATATTCCCTCAGTTGGTGTTTTGATGATGATGGTGGTGGAGAGCGCAGTCTTCAACACACTGTTCCAAAATTTCCCATAGCTTTTCAATTGTTTTGAGATCTGAAGACTGTGAAAGCCATTGCACATGATTTACATCATTTTCATTCTCATCAAACCATTCAGTGAACTATCATGAACTGTGGAGAGGGGGGGGTGGCAGAGTCATCCTGGAAGGGACCACTTGCATCAGGATAGAAATGTTTCATCATAGGACAAAGGTACTGATTTGCGGTGAGGCTTCACTCTGAGGGGACACGTAGAGCCAAATCAGGCCAGCAAAATAAATAACTCCTAAATAGCCTTCTACAGCATAACAGGGCCAACATTTTCTCCTTCAATTAGTCACACTAGACATCTGGTCAATCTGGATTTGTGTCTATAATTTGACATTTAAATCCAAGTAACAACACACTGTTTCTTCTTGGGATCCAGATGGTGAAAAGATGATTTCTTATTTGGGTCACAGACTGACAAACATTTAATAATCTATGACATCATTCAAGACAAATTGTATTTCCAACCTGCACATATTAGTTACACTTATCTCATATCTCTTTATTGAGACACAAAATGCTCAAATTCATCATTAATCATTGTGAGGTGGTGAGAAGGTACTGGGTGTTACCAAATATTCCGACTTGTTTAAGAAAGAAAACACACAACAGTTATGGATGGAAATGACCCTGTAACTTCTGGTTAGTATCCGATTTTCTCTCGTTCGTGGTCTAGCTCTCTTCATGGTTGCTGTTAATGCAAGTACCGTGGTTATTGTAATACAATTCCGAGTCTGTTACCTGGTGGATTTCGTGCCAGCCGTTCTCGTCGTGGCAGGTCAAAGAGGCTTGAGCACGTAGTAACAGCTCACAGCAGCTTGGGTCACCCCCTACAGTCACAGTGTGGTAGAGTGGAGTCAGACCCTGACCATCCTTATAATCTGGAGATGCTCCCAGTTCCAGCATGGCCTACAGAATGACAGAATGGACATTCAGAGCAGCAGCTAATGTTGAACAAATAAATGTGTAACTAAATCTGTCTTTGACCTAATTGAAAGCATGCCATCATTTTTATGACTTTATATTCACAGGCTAATAGACACTATCCATCCCTACCATCCATTCTTTGTACACTATGGACAATTTGGAACTGCCAGTCAGGCTACAATGCGTGTCTTTGGACAGGGGGAGGAAACCAGAGTACCCAGAGGAAACCCCCAAGGCACAGGGAGAACATGCAAGTGCCAGAAACACAGGTCGGAGGTGGGATGTGAACCCCCAACCCCAGAGGTGCGAGGCAACAGTGCTAACCACTAACCGTGCCCCCCCAATGGACACTAGTGGATACGAGTGGATCTTAATCCCAATGTTAATACCATTTAACACTATAAGTAACAAATAAAAGACACGAGGGACTGCTTTTAAAGGAAAATAATCAACAATGGGGTGAATGATGTAGCCCGACGCCAATTGGAGTTACTGTTACCACTGTGAAGTTGATTATTCTCTCATAACAGCAATTTATTAATTAAAGAATTTGTTTATGTGGAGGATCTGCTAAACAATTCTGTGTGTAATCATCGTTTATGGCAAACTATTGCCAGAGCTGCTGTTATAGAAAATTAATCAATACTTTCTGACCAATCAGATGCAATCATTTAACATCGCTGTGGTGTAATAAATTATAAAACACATATACAATATACAAACAGCACTAGTTGATAAACTGATTGCAAACTAGGTCAGAAGAGAATTGTGCAACCTTAAGAGCAATCTGGTTCTTGGCTCGGACAGCTTTATGAAGCGCAGTCATGCCATCCCGAGAGCGGAAATCTAAATGAGCTCCTCCATTCTTCAGCACTGTTATCATCTCCACCATGTTGTCCAGATGGGCAGCCAGTGTCAGAGGAGACTCTGGGAAAGACAGCAAGGACAATATCAATGAATTTATCATGAAATACTATGGAATTATGATATTATCTATCTGTCACACTTAATATGTCTTAACCAAAGAGAGAAATAGTAATAAATGAGGCCATACATGTACATCATTTTCCACTTATCTCAAATGTAGTCGATTTTAACCTTTCATTATCTTTTTTCCATTTCAAATTCTAAAAAACAAAACATTTCTAAAACAATTTGTTTTCTATAAAATGACTTGGAAGTACTGTTTAAATCAAGCCTGCCACACATTTCACAAAGCAAAAGAAGAGTTGACTCAGCGAGTAGCACTCTTACAGCACTCTCGGTAAGTTTCATGACGTGATTCGAAATCTAGCTGTAAGGGTTGTAAAGGGGTTTTTGCGTGGTGGGTGAGGGGTGGAAGCATCCTGTGATGAGTGGCATCTGCCACTACATACACTACAACCAGTCGTGTTTCACAAACAATGAAATGGATTGTGAATACTGAGAAAACTGAAAGAATGCTATTTGCTAAATAAACTCTTCCTCTGCTTAGCAAGATGCATGTAAGCAGACAAACTAGACTCTGAATATAAACTAAATTATATGGATATATTTTAACAGTTCACCTGTTTTGACCCAGAAGAAAGGATAAGTGGATGACAACCTCTCAGAAATCATAGTGGCCGCTGGCAATTCTAGGAGGTTGTCATTCACTTGTCCTTTTCCTTCTCAAGTGGATGTTTATAGCATTTCTCTACAACTGATTTGAACCAGATTGGCAGATGTATCAGTGTATGTCATTCCATCATCACACATTTTAACTATAACCATATACAGTACTGTACGATGGCAATGATGCCATTTTTCAGATGTCTTTTAACTATTTCGCCTACATCTTCCCTGTTTAAAACTTCATATTGAGCTCTATGCAAGTACAGACTGGTGCTTATTAAAGTGAAGCACACAAAACAAAGACTATGAACTAGATACACATGACAAGAAGATGAACACGGCGTGGGCTAAACGCCAAACACCGTGACTACCAACAACAAAAGCTAGACAATGAGACCGAATTCAGAACTTAAATAGTGACACTACTTAGGTGAAACAGGAAACAGGTGCGAGTGATCAGTGAGGCATGTGAATTGGTCATGTGATGTGCTGGGGCTGATGGGAAGTGTAGTTCTGTGTCATATTCGGCGCTTCCATGACACATATAGGACTCCCCCTACTGATGAGGTCTATACGTGTGGATGAAATGAGTATAAAAAGATTTTATTATTCGTATTTTCCCTGATAAGAATGAAAAATGGGAAGTGGAAAATAAGTAAACAATGTGAGTTCAGGATTTGAATGCTCATATTATATGAAACAATCCATGTTTGTTTAGTGAAAAAAAAGAAATTTTTTTAATTTTACATTTTTTCAAAACTTATATGGACTGAATGGATGGTACAGTACGCAGATCCTCCAAACATGTCTTGACTGATTGAGTCCATGCAGGATAAATGGAAAACTGTTACAATTTTGGATTACATTAAGTAAATACTGGCCACAAAATGAGAAAAAAAATCCTAATTTATTCTCACATTTGTGCATTTTCAATGTTAACATTCTATTGCTTTTGGTTATGATGAGATTGTAGAAAAATGCTTGATTCCCTTACGCCACATGTAACATCCAAAAAGTTTTCAAGTGGATTGCCAACACACTTAGCCATTTACACCTGGCATTATGAATGCATCTCCAGTGACAAGATTTGTTTGGATTGCATAAGTCATTTCTGCTGGAAGAACCAAGTTGCACACATTTATTGTGTCAGTCTCATTTGTTTTCACGCAGAAATTTGTCCCACGAGCACCTCCAGGGTGGGGATTTGTTCCCCGCCTCCGCCCGTGCTCCGGGGGTTTACTCAGGGTACTCTGGTTTCTTCCCTCAGCCCAAAGACATGCATTGTAGGCTGGCTGGCATCTCTAAATTGTCTATAGCCTGTGAATAGGTGTGTGAGTGTGTGTGTGATTGCGCCCCGCTATAGGTTGGCACCCCGTCCAGGGCACCCCTTCCACCCTGCGACCCTGTCTAGGATAATTGGTACAAAAAAGTGAAGTGAAGTGATTTGTGGCCAAGTGTGGTGACCCATACTCAGAACTTGTGCTCTGCATTTAACCCATCCAAGTGCACACACACCGTAGTGAACACACACACACCCCCAGAGCAGTGGGCAGCCATTTTAGCTGAGGTGCCTGGGGAGCAGTTGGGGGATCGGTGCCTTGCTCAAGGGTCTCACTTCAGTCGTGGTATTGAGGGTGGCAGAGAGCGCTGGTCATTTACTCCCCCACCTACAATCCCTGCCGGACCCGAGACTCGACCCCACGACCTTCAGGTTCACCTTCGGGTTACGAGTCCGACTCTCGGACCATTAGGCCACAACTGCCTAATGGATGGATCCCAATGTCCCACGAATCCTATGTATGGGCTGTTTCAAATGTGTGGCCTGTTAACGAAATGTATAAATGAACAGGAGATGAGACGACAAAATCTCTGCTGTTATAGCATCGCCTTTATCCCCGTTCAGCGCCATTTGCAAACAGTTTCACAATGATTGCCTATTTTCCAGCTAGGGCAATGATGCAGTTGATTAGGTGTTCCTTTGTTGCTATCCAGGATGCATTGAGACACTTTTGTGTTCGCACAACAATGTTATGTAGTCATATGCATCCCAAACCACCTGTGAATATGACAAAGCACAATACACTCGGATTACCTAGGATGCATGTAAATGCCAGGTGTGTACAGGGTCATGCTCGATGCATAATGCTATACTACTATATGCTTCTCTTGTTGGGAGTGCAAAACTAACGCAGCAAACTTTATCCATCTAACAAATGTCTTGGCTGATTGATGTCATTTGAATAAGGTGTGTATCTGTTTGTGTCACTATATTGTGTTTCAGCTAGAGTGTGTTGCATATAACGACTGAAAGCAAAGCCAAAACCACAAAGCCCTGGCTGAAAGCTTCATAACAACTGAGTCAGTTGTTAATGAGACTGAATTCATGCATATTTTCCTTGACCTCATACAGGACAAAATAACCTGCTTGAAGGTTATATAATGGTCCGGCTGTGAAATGCACGTTGTTTTGAGAGGATGGTGACAGGTCTAATGGAGCGTTAAATGAATCCATCATAACCCCACCTGAGATTGGTATCAAGGGAATGAACTGAAATCAGTCAGGGACAGAGTTTGGGGAAGAGCCTAAGGATACAGTACAGCTGAGAAACGGTGTATTAAAGTACTTTTTAAACATTCGAGACTGCCTTTAAAGCTTTATAATGTGATTTAATGTAAGATTTTAGTGTGTGAACACAAAAACTACAAAAATCATAACCCTGTTTCATTTGTTACATGGCGCAGTGTTGCAAGTTAGCCATGTCTGACTTTAAGGTTGCATCAGTCATAGTTTTTTTGGCTGTTTCGAGACTGGTGTGTGTAGCACACACTGATCTTTAGCTGTGTGTGTGTGTGCATATGTCTCCTCTGGCTGTCTTTTACTTGTTATTTTTGTCGTGAATGACACAAAGAAACCCTGAAGGCGACATTTTAAGCCATAAAACACAATTTATGATTAACAATAAACTGTTTTAAACTGGATGTTTTAATATCGAAAAAAATCATGCTTGTTCAAAATGCAAGGTTATTAAGTTGCCTCTTGCTACAAACTGAAGTACATAATGTTATTACAAAAAAGCAAGACATTTTGGAAAATGTGACCGTGTACAGAAAATCTGTCCACCAGCATTTCAAAGTTTTATTTTGTATCAGAAATAGTAGGTTGGGTTCTCGAGTTCACAGACATCCACACAGGCGCCCTGCAAGTGTACATAGCTAGCTGGCTTGCTACCTGCTAGTAACTTAGCTAGCTTTTGTCACAAGAAGACACAATTTGGATTTCAGTAAGTGAGTTTGGATTCACATCATCTTCTTTTTAGCGATGCATTTAGCAGTAGCCAAACCTGTCAACTTGCAAATTGCTGTAGTATAAGAGGAATAAAAATCTTTATAAGAAAATGATAAGGATGGTAAGTGTTACTCTGATTTGCATTGGGCCACATCATACCAATCTTGTGTTAGTTATTATATTATTCTATATTATTATATCAGCACATGTCTGAGTGTTCTATCCCTTACTTATGTTGAATGGTTGTTGATTTTTATCTGATGTTAATACCTGATAATTATTTTGGATTTCAGATCTATG
>CM074951.1:22255317-22291886 GCA_037577455.1 Pangasius macronema | reverse complement strand
GAGCTGTCCCTCTAATGTACTCATTCCTAATCCTGTCCAACCTCGTCACTCCCAAAGAGAACCTCAACATCTTCAACAAACTCCACTCCAAACCCTAACTTTAATCTTTGTCATTTTTAATGAAATTAAGTTGTTACAAATTTACAATTGTGAGGCGACACGGGCGAAAAACAAATCGTCCAATTCCAGTTAAATCGATTAACTTTGGGTTTTGAATACTTATTAATACTTATGAAAATTTATGTGTGGATATTTAAATTTCACTCAGCAGGTAGTGTCGCAACCTCACAGCTCCAGGGTTCCTGATTCGATCCTGAGCTCAGGTTATGGTCTGTGTGGAGTTTCTCATGTTCTCGCCATATCTGCATAGGTTTCCTCCTGGTTCTCTGGATTCCTCCCACTGTCCAAAAACATGCAGGTAGGACGACTGGTTAAGAAAAATTGGCCCTAGGTGTGATTGAGTGTGTGAATGTGTATGTGCATGGTGCCTTGAGATGGATTGACGTTCCATCCTAGGATGAATTCTCTCACCTTGTTCTTGGGTAGTTTCTGGATCAACCACAACCCTGACTAGGATGAAGTGATTACTGAAGATAAATGAATGAATGAATGATAGTTGCTTCTACATTTAATTGAGTAATGCTCTCGTTTATACCTTAAAGTATGTGTTTGTGCTTTCGGTTGTGCTTGTGCCAGGAAAGGAAGCTGCATGCATGGCCTATTCCTAATAATTAATAACCAGAGAACTCCCCACATTATAAATATGTCTTAAATATGAAGGGATACTTACTGTAACATTGATCAGCCAGTTCACTAATATTCGCTGGAAAATTTATGCCAGTAACCTGCACATAGAAGCCAGGGAATTCATTTACTTAATCTCTGAGCACACTTACATATTACATAACTTTCATATCCATTAGTGGAACAGTTCATCTGCACAGGTCAAGCTAAAGCAGTTACAGAAAATAAGACCATTCATCATTTTGGGTTTATGACACTAACCTCAAATTGTTTGTGCATTTCATTTCGCATCCATTTGTGGCTCAATATTTTTCATTACTCACTAAAAACAATCCCTATTATTATACGTTGTGTTGCTAGCACAATATTTCTATTTGCAGTGCCAGATAACAATACAAATAGATGAAGTGCACCAACATGACATGTTCTGTTCTTCAATTACTTTGCTGGCTCAAACCACGTGGGTTAAAAGCCAACAAACCATAACTTTTCCTGACGTTTTCTTCCCCTCTGGTGACCGTTGATGGATTTTCCCTGACAAAGCATTCATTATCTCACAGAACAGAGAACTATAAATTCTCTCTCTCTCCCTCTCTCTCTCTCTCTCTCTCTCTCTCTCTCTCTCTATCACTTACTATTTCTTTATTGCTTGTTCACTTGTTCAAAAAAATCAAAATGAACAATACAGTCCAAGCTTCAGAGCTACATGTTTTATTAAAAAATGATTACATATTATACATTATAAATGCAGTGACCTGTTCAATTATTTTGTTGCTGTTTAGACACAGAGTGTAATCGAAGTCAAGTACGGGCATAGTTTATGTAGGTCAGGCCATGGAGACATGTCTCTCCGAAGGGAAAAAAAATCTGGATTCTGTTACTTTCAATTCCTTCTGACGTGAATTATGTGCGCGGTGATGTCAGGAGGCAGCTCCATCTTACTTTTAAATGAAGCGAAAGGTGACTGGTTCAGTTTAAATCAGGATAAATGAAATTTCCAGCACCGTAATACCTGTCAGCTTTGGGTGAATGCTGCATGGTTAGTATATTGACAGAATTTAATTTGAAATATCATATCACCTCAATCAAATAGCATGACTGATGCTTGTTTAGGGTGTAATGAGTTGAGGTAAAATTGAGGCCTGGATCTTCTGTGGGCTCAAACACACAGTCCAAAATGATTCAAAAATCTCATATATATAATATATAATATACTATATAATATACAACATAAAACATGAAACATAAACATGCACAGGGACTTGTATTGATCCACATAAGTCTAATCATGTGTTGTTATGTTGTTGTTGTTGTTGTTATGTTGTTGTTGTTGTTGTTGTTGTGTACAATGTTGCTATGGTGAAGCTTAGGAGATGTTTATTTAACATTTATGGAAGGAGTCTCCAGTATCAACGCTTTTTGTAACAGTCTGTATTTTTTCCACCACAGGAGAGTCTTCTGGACTTCTGGAGTCTTCTTGTTTGTTTGCTTTTTTTCAGTCATATTAACTTCAAGAGAGAATACAGGAGATGATGCTGGTGATCAAACAACTGTTTGTAGCTGCTATAACATGAAGCATGAAACAGGAGGTAACTTGTCTTGAGGATATTCCGCAACATTAAATCTAACTATGAACAAAAAAAAAAATCACAAAATTTTAATCTTTGGCATTACAGTCACTGTGGTATCAGTGGAATAACACACTTCAGACCATGCTGTTACATCAGAATAATACATTTCAGGCTGGAAATTTCTTCACACCCTCTGTCATTCCTTACATAGTACATATATTAGATTCCTTACTTATTATATGCTGTAAATTAGATTAATTACATATTACATACTGTATATTAGATTCATTACATATTACATACATTAATTGTCACTAATTAAAAAGGCCAAAAATTGTAGCAGTAACAAGTTAGGAATATAATTATTTTTAAATAATCCCTAGTTGCTACTAAATGGCACTAACTCTAAAGTCCATATTAAAACAGTCAAAATAATGATAACACATTGAGTTACACACACACACACACACACACACACACACACACACACACACACACACACACACACACACAGACACACATATTTCTACAGAAACAATCAAAATGTTATGAGAAATTCAAGCAAGTAAGCTTGTGTAGTTGGATGTAATTTCATAAAAAAATAAATTAAAATTAAAATAAGTACAAACACAAACCTCATCTCTAACTTTTACACAATTTGGGAATAGTTCTGAATGTGAACGTGTGGGATGATGATGCTGTCTGATATGATATGTTGATATGGTACATATTTAATACAGTATATTACATGTTGTAATATATATTACAACACAGTATAGCGTTGGAGCTGCAAAATACAGACTTACTTCTTCACCTTGTTCCCTATTATTACATTTCACACTAATTTACACATTAATTTCACAAATTAGTCCGTAAACATGACCCAGTGATGTTCTATCACATCTTCACTTGCTGTTACCTGGCAACAAGAAGGTGTTAATTTATTACAAACAACATAGCTGATAAAAACTGTAGACAGTTCAGTGAAAGAAAGAAATAATATTACACAACATTCGAATATGAATATGAATCTATACAACCTGTTTATGTTTCGTTTAGGAGCTAAAATGCAACTTCAGTATGTCGGTAAAAAGGTGGTGGGTTGATACAAGGCTTCAGGATATCAGTGCTACAATTAAGGGATAATTATTTAGTAATATCTAAAAAAAAATTAACATGTAATTTATGGACAGCTTGTTAGTATATTTAACACACCATCACTGATTTACTCCCAATTTGTTAAGTGGTAAAGAATGTTTATTAAGATGTATTATGTTCAAAATGATCAAAAATCTTGGTTTCTTATTATATATTCACCTCATATGGTGAAAAGTCCCAGGCAGATGTGACAATAAAGTCTTATTAGCTGCTAACAAAGTGGTTATTTTGGACTTTTATGGAACCAACAGCATCAGCACCACCAATGCTTATATAAAAATAAAAATACAAATAATTGTATGAACTTGAGAGTGGGGCTGATTTCTTTCTAGACTAGGCTGTCTGGTGTCAGGCGAAACATGAGCAATGACTGAGAATGTGCATGTGAAATAATCATGAACAAGGTGGATTACTTAATCGGTCATTCAAGCTATACCAAGGAACAAACGACAGAAGAGTACGTTTTATGTGGCTTGAATTAAAGACCTGGCTAACAACAAGCACTTTTCTGCTTTTCTGCTTTTTTTTTTCTTGCTTTTCATAAGAGCCTTGGCAAGATCATGGACATGAAGTGTTTAAAGAAGTAGCAATCATGGCTGGTGATGCCTATTTCTCCTTCAATAAGAGTGTTTCTGTTTGTAATGGTGTTATATCTGTATGTTGAGACCCCATGCTATAAAACTCAACCATAATAGTTTCCTAATAGTAACTGATTAGTAGTAAAACGTTTTTAGGGCTAATATTGTGGTCCTAGTCATAACTTCATAACACACTCATTAGCTATGAATTACTGTCTAATATGTGTGCTATCTATATCACTCTGTTTTTTTTTTTTTCACACTGCTTGTCCCGGTAACTCAGTAGACACGGTGTATTCACTGCACACAGTCATTCTCTTCATCCATCCATGCCAGTTCAGCTCCATGTGACAGGTGGCATTAGTATTCTGTTCATGCCTGCACTGCGTGAAGCTCTGACTGTAATCAGAAAGCTCCCTCTAAGCTTATTCACTGCAAACGAAGAGCCTGATCCATCCACATGGCTCAGCGGATAAATAAAAGAGTTTAGCCCACGGCCATTATGAGAGCATAAACCCGAAGAGCATTTCTGCAGGTGATTAGAACAATGATGGCGAGATACAGAGAGACAGTGCGTGAGAGATGGAAAAAGATAGACAGGGAGGATGTTGTTTAACACTGTGCTGGTAAGTAATGAACTTAGCTGAAGTGATGTAGGTGGGGGATAAGAAAAGTGTAGGCCAGATCGATCACTAACAGCGTGACTGACACGAAGAGACAAGATGCATGGTGTGAGAAATGTCTGACAAGATCTCCCTCCCCTCACCTGCATTCAGTACAATAAACACAGATACACACACACACATGAAGCATGAACACACTGGGTTTCACTGTGGTTATTTTATACACTGTAAAGACAGAAGATATGTTATAAAGCTGAAATTTATATCAATAAATTTGCAGTAACCTGATTTTGTATGGTATGGTAATTTCAGCAACCATTTTGTAATTACAAAGAATATTAAATAGATCATTTTAGAGTTTAGATACTTTGCATATCGGATTTTAAGGCACAAGTAAGTAATAATATAAATATACATATATATATATAACACCAACATAACATTACATAACACATAACATAACACTCCTACCAAACTGCTTTAGTTAAGACATATGCAGTTGAAAAGTACAGTTATCCATCAGGGCTGTTAATTTCTCGAATCTGATTGGTTAGGAGGTGTTGATTAATTTTCTGTAACATCATGCTGCAAGATGATTCTTATTGCACTTGTTCTAATACTGTACATTATCTACAGTAACAACCTACACTTTAAAGGGACTTGTATGGCTTTTTTTAAGTTTGTAATCATTAATTTCTGTGAGATTTAGCATTTTTGGAAGGAGTCTCCAGTGTCAGCACTTTGAGGACAAGTTTTCCGACACGGGAAAGACTTTGCGGTTTCTCTGTAACATCAGAAGATGAATTTGTTTGTTTTATTAACTTCAAGAGAGACAAAAAAGGAGATGCAAGTGACAGAATTTCAACCGGAACTTGTTCTGTGGATGTTCCACAACATTAAAAGTAACTCTAAATGAATAAAAAGTACACGTTCTTTAATTAATAAAAGCATTTTAACATGCTTTTGTTGAAAAATAATCAGCCTCATAGTGGCGATAGTAATATACAACGCACACCACGCCATCGTTGATTAAGCGAATGTTTAACAATTAATATAACATTACAGAATTATTTCCTAATACAATACAATTCATTTCATTATAAATACATCAGATTAAGGAATTTAGCATCAAGCCTTATATATAGCTGGTATTTTTTAACATTAGTTATTGTGTACTTACATTTCCAGCTTGTCAAGTATGCCCCATGTATTACTTTCATGTTTTACGAATTATTATTTGTTAAATGTAGATAAACTAAAGGTAATATGTACGTTAAAATTCATCATGTTTATATGTAGGATGATATCAGTATTCAATTGTCTTCATTAATAGCTTTTATGTGAAATTTAATTTCCAGTCTGATTCTCCAAAATGAAGCAGAAAATGGTATTTATGTCATGTGTACATGGTCATCATGATCTAAATGAAAAACCATCAAACACTAACAGCCACTAGGGGTTAATACAGACTGATACACTGTCTGTTATATTCGAGTGTTCATGATTTTTTTTCTCTCCCCAGAACAAAGGAGCTGCTAATGCAATAACACAAGCAGTAATGAGCGTTAGTCATTAGAGATGCAAATCATTCTGCTGGACTCCACTGAGACTGCAATCAGCACAACATTACACAAATATAAACACATTATCCCTCATTATAGAGCAAAGGCAGCTTTCTGACTCCATCACTCACACACACACACACACACACACACACACACACACACAAACACACACACATACACACAGTGGACCTAATCCAGCTGGTTGCCATGGATTCACTGGGGAAGGAGGGTGAAAAACTGAGAGAATGCATAAATAAAATAGACATGGACTGTGTGTGTGTGTGTGTGTGTGTGCACGCACCTGAATTGTGTGTGTCTGATTTCTACGTCTACATATATACAGCTCCAAGGTTCTGTGTTAAGGCAGTCATACATGGTGTCTGTATGCGTGCGTGTGTGTGTGTGTGTGTGTGTGTGTGTGTGTGCACACTCCTATTTACAATGTGAACATATGCGTCCCTGTTTTTTTCCCCCTGAGCTTCAGCACATTGTACGTGCATTCTGAGATGATCTAAAAGGACGTAGGTAAGGTAGTTTTGGAGCCCAAGGCCACAACTTTCCAACATCCAGTTGCATCTACGCAGAATGAAATATGACTGATTGTAGAGGTCAGCCAGATCAAGGGTACTAAAACAGACATGGTCAGTAAGATCAGATTGCTCTCGACAGTCCCACCATTTTAGAATGATCATAAGCATAAGCTTTTGTGCCTGATGACAATATATTAGTCTTAAAATGAGCTTCAGAACCCAGAAACAACCGGTCATAATTAGCCACATTAGTGTTCATTTTATAGATGTACATTTAAAGACCTTTAAACTAACTGGTCTGTAAACCAGGCATAAAATGTTCACCTAACCTGGAGTAGGCGTGAATTCAAATTCTAGACCATTTCCATTGGTAATTGTTTTAAATATTAGCTAGTACATCACATTGTATGCATCTGGTTTCTTTATATATTTTAGACAACATTCACTCTTGACATCAAAATATATTCTGATTTGACACATTTTTATATAGTAATGAAATCTGATCCATATCTGATATGTGACCTGAACAGCGAAATCGTCTTAAAGAATTTATTAAACTTTTACATCAATCCAACCCAAAATTATTTTTATAGTATAATCTCTTCTGGAATGTTGATTTCTCAAGATTTCTGTACATTCAGATTACTTGGAGTCATTGAGTTGCAGCTTCAGAAGCTCCACCTGGAGCCAACAGAGCATCTGATGTCTGTTGTACACTTATCTGGCTACAAGCTTCAGAATCCCAAAGGTTGCAGTCTGACTGTGTCATTGTTCAAAAGTTAGTTTTTCTTTAAGAAACCACTTACATAAATGTGTACACATGGAATTGTGAAGAGCCAATCAGTTTAGGAAAGGTATAGTGAATACATTGAAAGGATTTCACAGCAACTCTTCTTCAAAAGTTCTTCAAGAGTTTTACAACATTTGTAATGTCAGTCAAAACATTAGCTTCTCCCTGTAAAAGTAGAAGATTCTTAGTCACATTAACTAACTTATGTCATGTTAACTCAACATCAAAATTTGCAAAGGTAGTCTTAATGACATTTGACTCCTGTTGGAATAAACAACAGGAGTCAGTTGAGTTATTCCAGATCTGTAATGAAACCATATTCATTCATTCATTCACCTTCAGTAAGTGCTTTATGCTGATCAGGATCAAGCTGGATCCAGAGCATGAGGCTGGAAGACACCCTGGAAGGGACAGTGATCCATTGCAGAGCACTATACACATAAACTCCCACCTAGAGGAAACCAAACCACTTATCAGTGTGTTTTTGGGAGGTGGGAGGAAACCGGAGAACCTTGAGGAAATCCACATGGACACAGCGAGAATTCCACACTCCAGACAGTAACCTGAGCTCAGGATCGAACCGGGAACCCTCGAGCTGTGGGGCTGCAATTCTACCAAATAAATTGTGGTTTTAGTTGACTTATCTTGGCAATATCTTTGAAATAAGATGTCAAATTTTCAAAGAGGAAAATTGTCGAAATAAGCTACATCAGCGTATTGATTCACAGGGAGCTAGAATTCTCAGGTCTCTCCAGTATCAGCATTGCCAGCAGCTACACTGAGCAATTAGAGGAGACACATGATAATAATGTGTAAACATCTTTGTTTAAGAGCTTTGGCTGGGCTCGACCATATTTTCCCCCCGAACAAGCTCTCCAAGAGGCGAGCCCAGATCAGCAAGTATAACCAAACATCACTAATCCCTTAATTACTGTGCCATCAGAGCCTAGTAAATGCCTGATTAGGAACAGCTGCTGGGCACTTTTGCCTTTTCCCTCTCTTCTCAGTGTGAGCATTAGACTACCGTAGCACTCGCTTGAAGAGTGGCGCACGGAGGAGTGAATGATTGGCAGTGGGAGATAGAGAGACGAGTAATGACAGCCAGCTGAGGAAAAAGATTGCCAAAAAAAATCAGAAAATGACAAATAGAGAGACAGAGAGAAATGTCGACAAAGTGTTGACAGATCTTCCTGTTGTATTTGAAGATGGTGTATTGTCTTGTTTGTTGCATCAGAAGGCACAATATTTTTGCTGCACTGATGAAGATTGACAAAAATCATCACAATTTCGAAAATTAAATGTAACATTCAGTTTGAAGCTGGATGCCATGAGTCAGAGTGAAATCCAAGCATGCATTCATTTTTATTTCACACTCCGATGCCTGTTCCTCTGGTATGACTCACAACTTTCCATCTCACTTCAGCTCAAGCGAAGCTGACAACTTTCAAACCACTTCAGCTGTTCTCGGCAAATGTAAACAGATTGGCCATTATTGATTAAAGTTGCATAGAAATGAATGCAGACTTGAGCACATGGGACAACATGCAAACAAATCTGCACTTGATTCGCAAAACAACAATAAAATGATTGGTGATATGAGCACAAATGGTGAATCTGGTTCATCTGCATAACTGCAAACTTCACCTCCCTCCAGTCCTTATTTACGTATCATATAGTGTACATACGACACACCAAAATGACCCTATCAACCAATGACAGTAAAACTACATATACTTAATTTTCTATTCATTATTTACAACATATTCTCTACATCTACACCCTTACACCCTGCTTATCTTCTCAGCTGCTGTATCACGTATTTGTGGATTTTGATCAACTTATTCGGATTGACATATTGACATATTTGCTCAACATATTCCCATTGGTTCCTGACTTTTCTGACATCCTGTACTTTTCATGAAAAACACTTCCAGGCTTTGCAACAGTGTGCCAAATAAACGGAGAGCATTCAGCAGACTACAATTATTCGAGATCCACAGTAAGAATAAATAGAGAGAGAGAGGTTAGTTTTTTTTGGAACCCACAAAAAGCACTTGAAATAAAATAAACTGTTATCACAGTTTCATTGAGGTAAAGAACGGGCCAAGAGGTCTGATTTTGGTTGTGATTTGTTTATACTGAAAATAATGGGATCATGTAGGCAGCTCTGTGATTGCACTGCTGTTATTCATCTTAGAACTTGAATAGATCAGAGTTAACAAAAGTCATATTCAGTTTGAGTTTAATTTATAACTACTGCCAAGTTTCTATCCTGAAGCCACAGCAGGTGCAGCTCTGAGGTCTTGGACAGACCGTACATAGCGCCGAACCTCACGAAAGGTCCTACGCGATTCTGACTGAAGGGCCGTGTATAAGGAATATAAGAAAGGAAAAGTTAAATGAGCAAATCTTTATTTCACTCAAAATCCTACCAACACATACTACTGAAATAAATAAAATCTCATCTGGTGTGTTTTAGTGTTGATTATGATTATGAAATTATGGATATAGCAGGTATCTTTGAGTAGCCCGGAGGCATGTGGTTTGCTTGTGCAAAGCTCCTGAGCCTAACACAAAGCTTCAAATGTGACAGCTGAAGGATTAATAAGCAAATCAAGATCCACTACTGCATTATAAATTGCATAGTGACACCAGTGGCAGTTGGTGGCTTTTAAAATAAGGGAGGCACAGGTGTCTGTTATTGAAGTTTCATCTGTTTTATCTGTTTTATCTGTTTTATCTGTTGGTGTATCCGCCAGTCTTTCCTCATACGTAAGAGCATGAAATGATTTTTCCAAACTCTGGTCTACAAAATTAGTAGTGTTGCTTTGCTAGCAAGCTCAATTTCACTGAAGAAGGTACACATCTATAATTATAAATAAACACACAAATAATCAAATGTAACTGTAGACTTACAATGTATTTACAATACTTACCTATTATAATGATAAAATTACAAGTTATAGTAGTTGTATACTAGTTGTGCAACATAAAAAGTTTATGAATTAGGCTACTGACTGACTGCTGCAGAGCTTCGAGTACTCTGTGAGTCTCTGTGATATGTTTAAGTTTGAGATGTTCGTTACCATTTCAATGATTGGCACTTGGTCACAAGGTTCCTCCCCTTTGAGAGCTCTCTCAGTAATCATATGGAGAAGCCGTGCATCTGGGTGGGACAACCAAAGAGCACACTGTCCATGTTATTTGCTTTTATTTGCTATTTTTATTGTTATTACTTATACTACTCCATTACTTATACTATAATTATTAATATTGATACTAAGTTTGATTATGTAATTGGCATTAAAGCATTTTGCACTTGTTAAATTGCTCAAATTATCATGTGACCAGACATGAGTTTGATACAGTACAGGTATGGCAACGATGAAACTGATACATAAGCAGGTTGGATTTTGTATAGGCTGAATAAGGGGCTAATTGCAATAAGGAAATAAATGTTCAGCCGCAGATATGGGGGAAATACCACACTGCTGTGAATTAGGAGTGTGAATAAATTCCATTTGGTCTTCATGGTGCTACTGGTGCACGAAATTGTATGAAAACTGGCACAGAGACGACATCCTGTGATGAGATTTCCAATCATGTTTTTATATAAATGTGAAAGATCTATCTATCTATCTATCTATCTATCTATCTATCTATCTATCTATCTATCTATCGTACACACACACACACACACACACACACACACACACACACACACACATATATATATATACAGTGACAGAGTGTTTTTAATTTTGCCTTTATGCACCACCACAATGGATTTGAAATAAAACAATCAAGATCTGATTGAAGTGTAGACTTTCAGCTTTATTTTAAAAGGTTCCACAGAAATATGGCATTTGTCATTTAGGAATTACAGCCACTTTCAACAAAGTACCTTCATTTTCAGGGGCTCAAAGGTATTTGGACAATTGACTGACAAGAAGTTAACTGACCAGCTGTGGTCCATTCCCTCATTACTTCAAGACAAATGAAGCAGATAAAAGGTCTGGAGTTGATATCTGGTATTGAGTTGGCATTTGGCAGCTGTTCGACTGGAGCTANCAACTGAAGGTGGCTGCAGTGAGGCCTGGCAAAGCATCTCCAGGGAGGAAACTCAGAATTTGAGTTTTGAGAACATGAGCTCCAGGCTTCAGGCAGTCATTGACTGCAAAGGATTGTTATCCAAGTATTAAAATTATGGTTATATTTACATTTATGTCACTTTGTCCAAATACCTTTGAGCCCCTGAAAATGGCTGTAATTCCTAAATGGTAAATGCCGAAAGCTGAAAGTCTACATTTCAATCCCATCTTGATTGCTTTATTTCAAATCCATTGTTGTGGTGTATAAAGGCAAAATCACAAAAGCTAGTCCAAATACTTCCGGACCTGACTGTATATTATATAACAAAGAAACTGCAAAAAAAAAGAACAACGCTAACCCATCGCAGGGCACAATTGCACACACATTCACACACTAAAGACAGTTTGGAAACACCAATCAGCCTACAACGCATATCTTTGGACTGGAGAGGAAACCGGAGTACCTGGAGGAAACCCCCAAATCACTGGGAGAACATGCAAACTCTGTGCACACAGGGCAGAAGCGGTTACCCCCGGCGGTGCGAGTGCTAACCACTAAACCACCGTGCCCCCCCAAACTTAGCATTCTCATATGTTAACAATGTTTCATTCAATCTTTTAATACAATGTAGTCTCTTGGTTTTGTAAAAGCATCTCTCAGGAAGAGGTGGGTTTGCCATGGCAGGAAGACGTGGGGTTGTTTCTCATTTGCATATTCGCACATCTTTACATTCCTATATGAGAGTATAGGTGTGGAGATATTCCTAGTTCATTGTTCAGGAATTAAAAAGAAAGGCACATTAACCAATGTGCTATTCAACCTTGATTCATTTTTAATTTTATAAAATTTGTTTATGGCTATTTTAATGCTATTCTCTGGTTAGCTCCTCATAATACTAATCTTTCGAAGAGATTTTGATCTTGAGGAAATTTTTTTCCCTCATCACACATTCATCTTTGACAACAGGTTATCAATTTACGCCTCTCACTAATCTGTTTTAATGGTGTATTAGGCATTCACAATCAATGTAAAGCACAAAACAGGAGCTGCAGCTGTAAAAGCTTAATGTGTGAAATAACTGCTCAGAGCCCATCCCCTGAGGAGATGTAGGAGAAGAGGTAAAGCTGAAGCTTTGAAGCCTTTTGTGTGTGTGTGTGTGTGACACACACAATCACGGTGACTGACAGACAGGTCGTCCAAGTAGTTAGTCGGTTCCGACCTTTCACCTGTGATGACGTCAGAAAAAGTCATTTCTCTCCCTTCTTATCCCTGAGGGACAAGTGCTGGCACTGAGTGCCAGTCCTGTTGTGGTAATTATTAGAGTTCCGTGTATGGCTGGAGGGAATCATTACATCGACCAGGAAGTGCAGTGTGCCAAAAAATTGACAGCAAAACTGGTCGAGATTTTGTCCCCTGAAAAGCAACAATAATGATAATTATCATAAGGTTGCAAAAAGCATTTTTCCTCAGATTGCCTTTTTTTTTTTTTTTAAAGGACAGCATTAACGCAATCACCGAGCCACTTGAGAGAACACTTCTCTGTTCAAAGAGTTCAAAGAAAGGGCTGAGTACATGGAGCTGGGACTGCTAAAAACCTGTATGAAGCACATAAAGTCAAAAAAAGAATTAGGTAAGACTAAAAGCAGTGTCATTAATTGAATGCATTGGAAAACAATGTCTGAGTGTCCAAAAAAATCCGGAAAACGGGAAACGGATTAAGTCAAAGTCCACGTCGTCAACAAGACGTCGTCTAATTTAATTATTACTCGTTTCTGTCATTTAGATTGTGATTGCAATGACAGATGATCAGTATTTTGTGCTTTGCTCACCACAACAGTAGACACACTGCACAAATAATAAGCATTTTTTTTACCACAAAGTTGAAGTGGTTCTACCGATAAATCATTTGGATGCATTTGAAAGCATAGATCATTCACACAGGGGTAAACCGTACAAGAATTTACCCAGACATACCTTTAGAGTGCGTTTATTTTCCAAGACCCAAACCACGTACCGACGATGAGATTCTATTGTCTCAACAAACTAAATAGCTCTGGATATTGAGAGCTAGCTAGCAGCTTTGTTGCGTCACATGCAGTATGGGAGCTCATCTAAATGTAACGTAAACTGGCTCAAAGATGAATTTGAGAGAACTTTGAACCAAGGAATCAAATCCAAGAGCTCTCTCCATACAGAAACAATAGCTCCACTGGCACAAATTGGTCAACATGTTAATTTTAAGTGATTTTCCAAAATATACTGAAGAGAACCAATAATACACCGCTTTTCTGTATTGGTTTTAACACAGCCTCTTCAACTTCTCCTCATCATTTTAGTTACTTTAGGAGCCTTTCCAATCCTTTACCAGCTCAAGAAGTGTTTGAAACCAGTGGCGAACCTCATAGTCACATTTGGAGTCCTCGTCTTCGGTAACGTTAGACTAATATTTGTACATTTAAGCTTAAAGATTTTGTCTGTAATTTGTAAAGTGTTTCTCGACATAAAAAGAATATAATTTCAGCACACCTTAGAAAATCTTTGAATCATTATATTGCCATCCAGTGGATCATCCAGTGGATTCATTTGAATCTTATTTTTCTTTTTTTTTCTGGTCCAGAAATTTAACGTTGGGAGTGTCGGGTGTGTCGGTTTCGACTCGACGGTGTAAAAAGGATTTTTTCCATTGAGTATTTTGTTTGAAAGTTTCAACAGAGTTTGATTAAGGGGAAGGGCAAGGTTTTTCAATGATTTCATTGCAACTGCAGTTAGCCTCACATGCTAATATACTGTATAAATACATGTATGCAAAACATTACATTTCCTTTTCCAATGATGCCAGGACTGTAGCCAGCTACAATATCTGTACATGGTAGCTGAAAAATTCATTGCCTTATAACAAAGTATGCTAACTAGTTAGCAAGCCAATATGACTGTGTAAATATTTTAAAGACCACAACCCATGTAAATGGACAGACTTTGGGTAATGGACAGATATTGGTTAATAGACAGATATTGGCAGTCAAGTGCATGTCAGTAGAAAGCTCCATTCTCGGTTACGCACTCCTCCCTTTGGTGATGAGGACATGCTGAAAGCAATAATGAAACATAATGAATCTCCACAGTCACTGAAATGAAAACACTGTTCGTGCTGATTCTTTTACTTTATTTTAATTTGGTTTGGTTTAGTTCTTTAGTTTAATTTATATTATTAGTTATTAGTTTCACGACGAAAAAATAGGTAAACACATATATTTGATACATGACTATGTATCTGGATGACACTAGACACGTGCTAAAACATTCTTTTTTTTTCCTTACTTAATGTAATTTAGTTAAATTTAGTTACTTTAATTTAACCAGATGTATTATTTTATCCATCCATCCATCCATTCTCTGACTGCTTATACTGCAGGGTTGTGGGGAGCCTGGTGTCCATCCCAGGGGACTTGTGGGACAAGGCGGGGCCACCCTGGACACGGTGCCAGTCCACTGGCTGCCATACACTACAGACAATTTGGAATCTAGTTAGCGGATGATGCGTACAGAAACCTGACTCCCTCCTTTGGTCTCATGGGTCTCCTCTTGGGGCTTCGTGTCCCAGAACATGCAAGCTCTGCGCACACAGGGCGGAGGAGGGAATCGAACCCCGAACCCTGGAGTTGTGAGGGAACAGTGCTAACCACTATTTATTAGTGTATTAGTTTATGAGTCTCTGCTGTTTTTTTTAAAAAGCTCATATTAGTTTGCATATTTAATCTCTGTATTTATACCCCCTTTGTTTTTAATGCATTTTAGTTATCTGTTGTATGTCTATAGCTCCAAAGCTGCATTACCAAGCTGTAACTTTCCCTAATCTATTGTCTTTTATCTACTCTGGTACACAAACTTTGTGTATGTTTTGTGATTGTTCTCTTTTATCTGACTTGCCATGCACTTTTTTTAGTGCAAAAAGAAACACTAAGCGTATTACAAACATCCTCATCATCATTTCTGTCATTTTTTGATCATGCAAAATCTTGCAAACTGTAGGTGCTTTCTGAGTTTCCGTCTATTCCATTGAAGCATTCTTACAGACAAATTCAAAATTGGCACAACATTTCCAGGTGGCTAGAAACCCAATTAAAATGTCTTTGAACTCCAGAGGCTTAACATTGCGGCACAATGCAATGTGACTCTGATTACGCTCCGAGATGTCACCGGTGGCATTTGTCTCCTTCGTTGCTATGGAGTCACAGCTCAGAAAGCCCAGGAGACCCACATCCCAAGCAGGAGGAAGGAGAAAGAAACACAGTGTGCATAATATGGTGTGTCTGTATAATGCTGACCTAAAAACTTGTCTCTTAAAAAGACCAAGCATCAATTTTCCAATGTGTTGTGCAGCCCTCGGGGATACAAAGGGAGTCAAATGCACTCGGAATGGTTCAGTGCAATTTCAAACAGGAGATTATCCATCAAATAGTTATCACATACACTAAAGCTATATTAATTCTTAGTGGTGTAACAATACACTCACAATTTCAATTCAATTCTCAGAATATTTTGACAAATGTTGAAGAAGACTTATGACTGAAAATACTCCTTGTACATTTCTGCATCATAAGCAATGCAAAACAATGTGCATTTTTGTCTATATAGAACTAACTAAATAAAAAATTGCTACAGAGGTTTAATACTATAAACAAAATGTACTACAGGTTCAGCATAACTGAAAAACAAATAAATACATTTATAAATTCTTCCAGAAATTTTGATTGAATAAACAAAGTATCTGACCCAGGGAAAATAATCGATTGAAACATAATCAGCTCCGTAGCAGAAATAGAGCTCCAAAGTCGGCTAAAATGCCTGGTTTCTGTGGCCTTTGGTGCTGTTTGAAAGCCACTCAAGAGCTCTTTTTTAAACATTATAATATGGTTGTGTAAATGTATAACGTATAATGTGTGCAATCAAACATGATCAAATGACCAGGGAGTGCTCTATATATGTTAACTCTATGGGTTGTGCAAAATAGGACCTTTTTGTGGGCAAACAGTGCAACAGCATTGAATGTGAAATTAATAGATTGCTGATTTCTATTCTGTGAATCGCACATTTCCATTTTTTTATCATTTCATCATGATGAATCGTGTCACGATGAATCGTTACACTGCTATTAAATATGTATGAAGTAGATTTTATGGGAAATTTCCCATCCATTTTTCTCTAGTTTTTTTGTTTCTTTTCCTAGTGTTTGCTCAAAATAGCTGAAACCCTAAAGGGGCTCATGTCCATCACTATCAAAGCTGTGCTACATAACAGAGAAAGAAAGAGAGCTGCTTAAATTGACAGCGAACTCAAACGTCTCTTCAATATCATACTCACGCTTCACTATTTCTTAAGATGCAAACAAGATACTGCAGCCCATGATTTATACAGTATACAGTCATTTATCATCTGATACCTACATGAATGTCAAAATCAGATGAGAATCATTTATCATTTATCAGCTGTGATATCTGTAAAATTGAGTATTGATCACCTGAATTGGCTTAATCATGAACAGGTTTATGGCGTGTGAGCTATATGTGTACCAGCAGGCCAGATGACTTTGTGAGGATGCAGATAAACATGTCAGGAGGCTTTAAATTGTGGGATTCACCTTCTACAAAGGATGAAAAAAAAAAGCACTGAGTTATAATGGTCGGAAGTGAACACCTTGAAGGAAACTCTGAAAGACCAAAACCAGCAAAATGGCTTGAAAGAAGCGCAAATTAAAGCATAGATTGGAATCATGTATGAGGTATTATAGCGGATTGATTAGACATCAGATAAGCGCTGATTTGAGCAGAGCTGATGAATTTGCTCACCCGACAAACCCTTATTTGCATATCACATGCATTTAACATGCCTGGTTTAACATAAATGCATAGCATTTACATGAAACACATCTACATTTATATTAAATCTTATCCCGCTTATTGTAAATATAATTAAGAATAGTGCGAATAGTTAAATAGTGACTTGTGGGATATATAATCGTAAAAACAAATTTAATGGGCATTTGAAATAATATAAGGTATAAATGAATCCAGAAATGATTGAATATACCATGGCATGTCTGAATTCTTGAATCAGAAGTTTCTATATTTTGTTTCTATAGTAACAGCTCACAAGGACACATAATCTAAGCCTAATAATAAACAAAAAAAAAGCAAAAAACCTGTTGTTATTTAACAAAGAAAATGTACATTCATTTCTATAGTGACATTTTCCTTAAGGAGAGGTTTACAGAATTAATTATTTGTGGAAGGAGTCTCCAGTGTCAGTTGTCAGTCGTTCCCCGAATATGTGGAATATGGAGTCCTCAGGATAAAGGAGTTTATGCTTTCTGGTTTCTCCGTCACATAACAAGCTGGGGTCTCAATAACATCAAGAGATTAATTCAACTGGTGAGCTGAATGACTGTTTAGAGCTGTCTGTGATGTAAATGATAAGAGGAACTAACATGTTTCATGGACTTTTCCAAAGGCTTAATAGTTTTAATAGCTTTACCCACCAATTGCACCTGAATTTCATAAAGCATTTATTTAGAGTCACATTAGAATCTGAGCGTGACCAGTTAATAAGATCCATGAAGATTTAGCTTCCCTTTTTTAACTGATATTCTGTGTCGTTTTATTTGGTCTGGGGCAATCATAGCGATTAAGTAAAGAATACCACACTTGGGGGCATGCTATCATAGGAAAATAATCAATGATGGGGTGGTGTAATGTGGCCGGACACGAAGCAGAGTTACAGTTTACACTCTAAAGTTTGATTATTTTCTGATAACATCATGTCACAAAGCCCTCTTACACCACAGCAATGTGATCAATTATTACATTTTTTTATTAATTAAATGTCATGCATTTGATCTGTTTATAGTTACATTTAA
This sequence comes from Pangasius macronema, assembly GCA_037577455.1. Lineage (NCBI taxonomy): Eukaryota > Metazoa > Chordata > Actinopteri > Siluriformes > Pangasiidae > Pangasius > Pangasius macronema. Next base: position 22,273,322 of record CM074951.1, on the reverse strand, counting down.
TGTTGTAGCAGCTATAACCACCAATCCCTTACCATCCACTCTTTTTTCTTTCTCCTCATGTTACTAAGACTTAAATATAAAAACTTTCAGTACTGAGAAACCACAAAGCATATACTCCTCTGTCCTGAAGACTTTCCTGTATCTGAAAAATCTACTGACTGTTACAAAGCTCGGACACTGGAGACTCCTTCCCTAAATGTTAAATTAGCATCTCCTTACAGACAGCTAAACTATATCAACAATCATACGCTTTTCGTTGTTAAATACGTTTTGCAATAATTAGACAAATAATAATCGTAATCTAATACACCTCCTAGGTCATATGTTCAGGGAGACTTTTATGAGTTACTATAGAAACAATAGCATATTAGAATAAGTGTGTTAATATGAAAATGTGGTTTGCTTTGCAGCCAGAGCAGCTGTCTGAGCTGCTTTTAAAGGAAATGAATCAACACCTTCTGACCAATCAGAATCGAAACTTCAACAGCGCTGCGGTATAAACCATAATAACACATAATAAAGTCTGTACGAGGTATGGCTGAAAGGAAATAACAGTCGGATATAGTTTTACAGTCAGCTGATTAAATAAATTATTTTTGGCTCTAGAGTGCCATTGTAAGGAATATGGTCTACTAACTATAGTCACTAAAGATGTACACGAAGGACTTCATGACGAAAGGAAGTAAAAGTACAGCAGAAATCCCCCCCAAAAAAAACAAATAAATAAAACAAACTCCATAACTAGACCTGCAGTGTTATAAGACCTCTTAGTGTTAATTACCATCATGCATTGGTTTAATAATAAATGGATAAATAAAATGAAGTTTTCTTTTGTATATAGCCGGGCTTACATAAAAAAAACAATGTAGGTCACTTACTGAGAGTGTAGTGATCTGATTTTTGTGTTACATCACCACATAAACACTGCCTTGATGATGCTTTATAAACCTTTACAGTATGATGCTTTATAAAACCTCGAGAAATAGTAACATGAGTAAACTCATAATCATGTTCAATGTTGCAATCCAGCAAGGTAGCAGCAGCAGTAATAATAGATGAACAGAAAGATAAATAACAAAAAGTAAATAAATGTGGACCGCACAGTATAAGCATTTAAAAAAAAAAAAAAAAAAAAAAAGGTATCCGTGATTTAAGCAGTTTATCTTGCACTATCACTGAATCGGTATTAAATTAGTCTCCCCATACACAGCACAGCAGGATGCTCATTTCCCCTTATTCCCTAAGGAGGAGAACATAAATAAGGGAAGCTATAGACCCAGAGACTCCAAAACACAATTTACACCCGGATTAAAAAACAATAATGATCTTTACTAGCACAACAAATACAGCCTACTATAGAGTTTACATGCCTTGTCCAGATCACATTTTGTTAAGAAGATTGTTAAGAAAGAAATTAGCAGGGTGAGTCGACTGAAAGCCTTAGAAGTATGATCTAAATTAGAATTTAATCGAATTTCTTTTCAAGAGGAATCCAGACATTCGTTAAGAGCTGGAACGTTCGCATTGAAGGAAAAGGAGATTCTGCAGAAAAATGATCCAGTTTTTTTTTTCATATCTGTTTGCTATAAACAATGCAAAATAAAGAAAAAAAAATTCAGACTTTGCAGACTCAAGGAAAGAAAAAATAAGAAAAGTCAAATCCCTCAGTACATTTTCAGATCAATGTAAAACCATTCTAGACCAAGTGTTATCGATTTCAAAATGTTCGAAGCTACCATACAGATTATTATGGTAGAACTGACTTAATGAAACAGTAAATGAGACTCAAGACTACTTCTGTTTTTTTACTATTATTATATGTGGTACGAGTTACGTTAATGACGTGTGACGAGAGTCACATTTTCGGATGATTACTGCTTCCCTAGGTAGATAAGGAAGCATATAGTCCTAGAGACTCCAAAATGCAATTTATTCCAGGGTTAAAAAAAGGAATTATGAACATGAAACATGCACTGCAGCAGTCTTAAGTTACTGTATGGATATACAACAAACTAACTGTGCTGCACTTTTGCAGCATTGTAATTTGTCATTGGGGAGAAATGGGGCAAGTTTTTGTAATCGAACAAACTACAATGTGGAGAAAGTACACAAGCTGCTACTGTTAGTCACGTGGTTTTTGGGGCTCACTACTCAATTGTGGATGTTCATATCCGTGATTATGTCATGACGTCCACAACATTCAACACTGTAATGATTTCGCTATGAATTCAAACTACTGCATCAAGACCTAGAAGGGAAGATAGACACAGTAAAAGAGCAGCACTCACCTACAGCTGCAGGCACTTTCACACGCTCCGGAACGGCATCCCCCACGTTGACAAGCAGCGCAAAGTCCACAAATCCAACCACAACTGGGCGCGAACAGCCAGGGTCTGTCTGGGGAGAGGGAGCAAGGGAGTGAGGGAGGAAGTGAGAGAGGGAGGGATTGAAGAAAGGGAGTGAGGGAGCGTTCAGTGGTGTTGGAGGGAGTGATGCCCAAACACCGTGAGAGTTAGATATGCATTGAGGGAGGAGGGGGATATGAACTCCAGAAAGAAAATCTAGAGCAAATATAAACAGCAGAGGAGGATACACACACACACACACACACACACACTCACACACACAGTATAGGATACAGCTGAGATTCAAGTGCTATACTGTAATGTTTTCAGGCAATTTGTGTTCTTCAATGCTGCTCACTTTCATGTCCACTGGTTGATATCCAAAAGCAGACCACGCCCATGTTCATTCATAATCATCTCAAGTGAGTATCGACGACGAAGAGTACACTGGAACGTCAGAGCGTTTGGTCCTAAAATCTAAAAATGATCAGTCACGTATGTTTCATCGCAAAAACATGGCCAAGCTCTGCCTACTTACCCATCGAAGAATGTCTTGTTTCCCCAATGCTATTTGAAACAAAATTCTTGAATAACTTTTTGAGACAAAATGTGGAGTTTTTTTAAATCACCCAATGAAAAGCATTTACACTGAGCACAATGTAAAAACATGAGGTTTTCAATCAGAAACTGGCACCAAGACAGCCAATGAGATTGCAACATCAAGACTGAAAGTTGTGGCCAGAAAAGTGTACAAAATGTTGAGATGTACAGTACATTATGCGAAAGAAGGAGGCACAATATTATAACGTGTGAATGACTATTTTTTCTTAAGACTTATATTCACTCCAACTTAATTGGTATTGGATACTTTTATTGTTCAAATTCAAATTGTTTACTTTGCACGTGGTTTTTATACACCTTAGGTTACTGAATAGCAATGTGTAAGTTGTGTTTTTTTGTTGTTTTTTTTCACTAATGAGCCATTTGCTTGCCCTCTGTTGATTGAAAACATGGGCCAATCACAGTGAGTATGCAAATAATATGCAAATGTGACTTACTTGTGACGTAGAACAAAGCTGTGATTTTGAATGCATTGTAAAAATGGAGAGGTTTCTTGTCACTCCAGAAATGAAGAAACAGCACTAGGTGCAGATTTGTGTGTGTGTGTGTGTGTGTGTGTGTGTGTGTGTGTGTGTGTGTGTGTGTGTGTGTGTAGGTGCAACATCTTACTATAGTGTTAAAACTGCTCAAATCTTTCCGTGTTGCCAATATTTACTGTTCAGTTATAGCATTTCTGATTTTTGGTTATATGGGGGATATCTGAAAACCACATATTTGTGTTTTTTTTTTTTAGATTATAAAAAGCGTAATAAAATAGCAGAAAACCCAATTCACTGAAGGGAAAAGAACACAGGACATGAAAGTCACTTCTGGTATTTGCTTGACTTTTTTTGGATTACGTTTGACCTGTCAAGAGTGTGGTCTCTTTGGTCAGTAAAAAAAAAAAATGAAGTGCTGCTAATTATTAAGTAGCACTCATACCAGACACCAGATGCTCACACCCTGCTGTTTTTTTTCCTTCTTACGGCTGCTTGGCATACATAAAAAAAAGAAGAAGAAAAAAAAAAGCCATCTCATCCATAGACATATGCTAGGATTTTCTTGTTAGCTTGTTAGCAAATTGTCTTTCTTTTGTATTGTTTTTCTTGCTTGATGTTTCAACACAGCCAGGCCTATGGGTTCATACATGATAATCACGGCAAGGACACACCGTGTGTGTGTGACAGATGGGAGTTTGGAAATTTACATTACACAGCTGGAGTGAGGTTCGTCAATTCCTTGGCACACTGGCAATCGCCCTGAGCTCGGTTTGATCCTACTGTGAATATCTATATGCCCTCATTCCCTTATGCTCACACTTCTTTCTCGGTTTGTCTCTTTTTATTGTGTTTGGGTACATCAATCAGATGTCACACTATCATTACTTTCACCTAGCTTCGTCAGTGTCAGATGTGAGGTAAGAGATTTGGGACAGAACCTGTGAAACTAATCATCCCTCCACTACAACAGCAATTATTCACAACGCGCCAGAGTCGCAAAAGTAGGTCTTGACGGTATGCGTAGTCACAAAGGTGATGGAAGGAGGGATCATCTGAAGTAGTAGCATAAGAAATGCCTTGTGCATTTATATATCATCTCTACCCATCAGTATTGAGTCTGTCTTCAGTAAATGGCTGGAAAGTGTTTTCACACCTTGACAAATGTGTGTCTCTGAATCAAGATGGAATCTTTTTCAAATAGAAACAGAGATTTGTATCAGGCATCACTGGCACCGGAACCTTGTTGTGTAAAGACGCTTTCCTCCATTTGAGCGATGAGACTTATAAGAACAAAGTGTCAGCCGAAATTATTTCTGTAAGTGAGATAAAACTGAAAACTAGATAGCATCATCCTTCATCACAACAGCATTGGGTCATCGCGCTCCTTATTTTGACCTGTGAGATATCTAAAAAGGATGCCGTCTCCCTCGGTGTGTATGAGAGAGAGAGAGAGAGAGTGTGTTCTGTGTTTAAGTTTGCCCACAGAATGGCAGCTATGCTGCTGGCCTACATCGTGCTGACCTCGTTTCTCTGATGTACAGTAAGTCCGGAGGAGTTGATGAAATTTCGCCTACAAAAACACCCAAGAAGACCAAAACCGAGCATCAACCCTGGTGACGTTTTCTTTGGTGATTTTATGTGTTCTGTTCCTCATGTGCCATTTTTTGTCTCTATTTTTGGCAGCATCACTCTGTAAAACAGGGTTCAGCCTCAAGATCTGGGATTTACATATAAACGAAATAAAATACAATAAAACGTGAGTGTGATTTACCCAAAGCAACAGTTACATAATCCTGAAATAGTAAATAAATAAATAAATGAATGAATAAATAANAATAAATAAGTAAATAAATAAATAAATTCATTGTACTTTAGCTTTTCTTAAAATTTATATTTATTTATTTGTTTGTTTGTTTGTTAGTTTGTCAGTTCATTTGTTTTGGATTTTAGATTTAATTGTACATTATTTACAATTGAAATAATATTTCATTTTAAGCTACAGTTCCCTGCTTTACCCAATTCCTTATTACTTATATTATCTTAGTTTAATCACTCACTTATTTTATAGGTACATTATTATTGTTTTTAGAAAGATTTATTCTTAGAATTGATTTTACAAGAAACTGAAACTGATGGTGGCCATATTGGTCTTTTAGTAATGGAAATCATTAATAATCAAATCTACAGTCATATGCAAGTTACATAAAATTGCATCAAGTTGCATAAAATGCTCCATTTATAGTCAAATGACTGATGTTTACTCTAAGCCCAATCGAGCTGTTGTCTTAAAGTCTGCAGTAGCCTGCCATCCAGTGGTCTTCATGGAGAATGATCCACCCAAGATTATATAAAAAATGACGACTCGCACCAACAAAGAATTCACAGAGCTAAAACCCCTCATATCAGCCATCGTGAAGCTTAATCACTTTCTTCCTAAGTACAAAACAAATGTTTTATTATGGTATTAATGAGCCAATTATTGTTCTTAATGATTTGCACAATGTTGGTACCAAAACTGGTAGCTATAAACCTTCCTTACTTGGTAACTACATTGGCCCTGGAAATAGACTTCAGACACAATGTATTTGTACTTGTAGCAGTAATTATAATTTTCTACGTCATTGTTATTTGGTGCAAAATAAAAGAAAAAAACTCATTTGGTAGCTTCCAGTATAAAACTATTTGAAGCCTACATCATGGATTATGATGTTTTTTCTAGGTGGAGACAGAAATCTACAGCTCACCCATTACTAATCTTACGCAGCTTCTTCTCATCTCAGATAATCTGCACATCCAGACATGACGACACAGAAATTATGCATCAGGTCACATGACAGTAATCAAGGAACTGCCCTTTGTGTCGCAGTCTTCCATGAAATAGACTCACAATCCTGTTATTTCTGCCAGTTGGAAGGAGAGGCTAGTAATGCAAATTCATTGACACATGGCACTAAATTTAGATGTAAAATAACTTCGTAATTTTCCTGTTTTCTTGATAGTTTTTGCAATATTTCAAGCATTAAAAATAATTTAGCTGCTACAGTCAAACCAAATTTTTTTTCTCAACACATTTTTGCCTACAATCCTCCTTTTATGATACTTTTTGTTTTTTTAATAAAAAAAAATTGCTTGTTTGTAAAATCTCCAATCTCAAGGCTGAATAATACACATATTATATGCTATGCATATGGGCTGCGTGCTAAATGTTCTAGTGATCGTTTGTCAAGTTAAATCCCAGTTATATTTGGTGAAAATAAAGAGCTTATGATACTTTTTCAACACTGGTGTACTGGTTACTTTTTCAGAGTTGTGTAGCTTCTAAAGCTTCTGAAGCTTGTAAAGCAATAATGCTAGACATCTGCAACATGGTCCAAAATACACAAAATACATTTATTGAGCAATGTAATGCAGGCGTGAATTTTTGAACACGGGCACTTCCACTGAACGCGAAACAACACTTTGTGGATTCCTGGATGAGAGCCTGGAAGAAAGACAGGAGACAGAGTCCAGGGGAATTGACCAGAGGGGACAGGACGTTTAGAAGCACTTCCTGTGGACAATGGAGGGTCCGGCTTCATCATACTCGTCCTTGCTGATCCACATCTGCTGGAAGGTGGAGAGTGAAGCCAAGATGGAGCCTCCGATCCATACGGAGTACTTCCTCTCAGGAGGGGCAATCATCTGTACAGGAGCATCAGTGGTATCATCAGAAACAGGAGCATCTTAGTGCATACTCACATTTGTTTTTGGAAAATAAGCTTAGGATGGAATATAAAATCATCTTTTTGTCTATAATAAAGCAAGGACTTAATGAACACAACACAACTGTGTGTATGTACTGTATATGTATACAAAAGTGTATGCCAGATAATCTTTATTATGCTTTAAAATGAGAAATACAAGATTTGACATCTGACATTATTCTCCATTAGAAGGAAAAAATGTCCTCATAAAGGTCAGAGATAAAAATGGGGAAAGGATACCATATATCACTGTCATAACCCACTGATCATAACCGTAGATCTTACCTTGATCTTCATGGTGCTGGGGGCAAGTGCTGTGATCTCCTTCTGCATCCTGTCACCGATACCTGGGTACATGGTGGTGCCGCCGGACAGCACGTTGTTGGCGTACAGGTCCTTACGGATGTCGATGTCACACTTCATGATGCCGTTGTAGGTGGTTTCATGAATGCCGGCCGACTCCATACCTACATATAGACAGCAGAGTGAACGTGTGAACGTGTGTACGTACAGTATGTACAGAGCCCAATCTAAAGTGCAGAATTAACAAGTCCATTGAGTTTTACAGTGTTGAACACATACAGTTTGATAGAGTATTTGACTCTAGCTGTTAATTAAGTACTGTATGTGCTGTATGTGTATGTGTACTCTTAGAAAAAATATCTTTCAAGAATTCTTTAGGTGGTTAATGGCAGGGCCATTTGGTAAAAATGGACTATCTGGGATAAGCCCTCTCTCTCTTTCAAGGAAAAAGAATTTGGCACCCATATCATTTTATTTGCAGTTAACAAATGTCTTAAAGAGAATCTTCTTAAACTTTTGTGGAACCAAAAATGGCATCGCCAATGAGATGGTATGAATAAGCAAAGCTTGGGCTGATTTCTTTCTAGCCCAGACTGTAGATTGATGCAGCCTATCAGCGACAGTCGTGTCAGGTGATTATGCATAGTGAAGCACCACACGGATTTCCTGTGTACTAGCTGTGAATAATTCAAGCCTACTGTGCTGACATCCATAACATCATCAACAATGAAAAGCTTCACTACTAATTTTTCAAAATGTCTTTGGAGAACCAGATAATTAGATTAAGCAACATCATCCAATCAAAGTACAAATTACATGAAGCAATGACAGAGATGTATGTTTTGTATGGTTAGAACAAACAAGCTGGCTAATGGCCAAAGCAGCTTTTCTGTTTATTGTGTCTGCAATTTGGAAGAGACGCAACATGATTTAAAAATAGCAATCAGGAAAGCGCTGCCTATGCGTATACGTAATAGTTTTATGTCTATGATGACACTCTTTTCTATAAGGCTCTCAACCATAATGGCTTCATCATAGTAATTCCAAGTAACTGATAGGCAGTAGAATTTGTTAGTGCTCCCATTCAATAGCACAACAAGCCGTCACTTATTATGGTTTCTTATCTCCTGGAAAATCAGTTCTACCCAGAGATATCTCTCTGTTGTAGGGATCTACAAAGGGTTTCCCAAAGGTTACATAGAACCTTATTCTGTTTCATCTAAATGTGCCAATACTCACTGTAGAGAAGTAACTCACTGAGAATTTTGTTCTATTATATGTATTATACAGTGGGGTCCAAAAGTCTGAGACTACTAGTGAAAATGCTGCTAATTTTAATTTTTTTTTTAGATTTATTTTTATTTAATTTAGAAATAAAAATACCAAATACTAAGAAATTCTGAAATTCATGTAAATATTCCTAACTAATAATAATAATAATAATAATAATAATAAGTGTTTTATTTTTTATGTTATTATTATTATTATTATTATTATTATTATTATTATTATTATTTAAATAGGGACTTGTTGTCCCTACAATACAGAATATTGAATATTAAATTTCAATATTATTATTAATAATAACAATAATAATAACAATAATAATAATAATAATAATAATAATAATAATAATAATAACACTTAATTATTTAATATTTAATATATTAATCACTTAATAAAATTATTATTATTATTATTATTATTATTATTATTATTATTATTATTATTATTATTTAAATAGGGACTTATTATTTCAAAATTCTAAAACTTTCTGTTTATTTCCAATTTTAAATAAAAAAAAAAAAGAAAAATCCCAGATTTTCAATGTGGTTTCAGACCCCACTGTATGTTCTATGCATTAGTGTCATATAACTAATCAATGGCTGCGAATTCATTCACTTTCACAAGCACTAGCTTTCCTTCATCAAAGCTACAGCAGAAGTTAAGAAGTCTTAATTAAAGGAGGAAATGAGCACACCTCCAGCTCTCTCGCATTAGCTGACAAAGATTGATGTTTGGATTCAGGAAGACCAGAGAACGTCTGACCCTTAAATAGATCCTGAGCCTCTGGTTATACAGCACCTCTGTGAATGAACTGCCATCAAAAGGTGATCTGTCACCCAGATCTGTCTTGCTGAGACGTCTACAGCTATGTGCCAATTTAAGTGCTTTTAAGGTGCTCTTAAGGTTTAAAAAAAAAACTTTATACTTGCTTGAGGCGTAAAAATAAAAATAAAGCCGATTTAGTCAATAGAATGGTGGGTGTAAATGGTGATGGAAAAACAAGCGGTGAATAAATAATGCATATAATATGTACAGTACACTGTATATCACACAATTCAACTGTATGCAATGTATGCAGATTATATTTAAACTTTACAAGGTGTGCATGTGTATGTGTGTTTGTAAAATATGTAATTGAGATATATTTCCATATGTAAAGCATGTATGTGATTTGCATACATGTATATATATTCATCACTATTTCCTGCATTTCAGGAAGTGCATTCTGCCTTTAAGAAATCTGGAGAGGTGAAAGAAAGAGGATTATATGATATTGTTCTTCCACTCTTGGGTACACTGTATGGAAGTTAAATTCAATATTTAGATGGAAACATTACAGTGCAAGTGTGTAATTCTCAGCACATGAGACCAGCCTGTGTAAAACTATGTGCCTACCCTGGGACTTTTATCACATTGCACACACTCGGCCCAGCGAGTTGATTGAGAATTATTAATGACATGAATTTTTCATTAGTTCGAGCTTTGTGTGTGTGTGTGTGTGAGAATTATTATTCCTGTATTTCAGTGATCCCTCTGAGTAAAAGAGGGTTATAGGGCAAATAATGATCGCCTGATAATATAGGCTAATCATATTCACATATTATAAAATTCGCCATCATCATCAAAGACCATTTTACATTGTCATTAAAAGGATTTTTTCAACATAAAACTCTATCCACATAGCTTTATTTTCTCTACTGAATATTATTAATATACGAAAACCTATTAATTGTTGCAGCCCATTTGGAAATTTGGAAAAAGTAACCTGTATTTGTAAATCCAAACCAGAAAACTGATGTTAGGGCCTGTGCCATGATTATTTCTGCTTAGTGTCTATGTTCATAAATATTGTTAATAATATTGTTATAATATTGTGTATGCGTATGTGTGTGTAAAGTGTCACACTGACCAATGAATGAAGGCTGGAAGAGTGTCTCGGGACAGCGGAAACGCTCGTTACCAATGGTGATGACCTGACCGTCTGGCAGCTCATAGGACTTCTCCAGAGAGGAAGAGGAGGCGGCCGTGGCCATCTCGTTCTCAAAGTCCAGGGCCACATAGCACAGCTTCTCCTTAATGTCACGCACAATCTCTCTCTCAGCTGTGGAGGAGAGTAAACATGGATAAATAACACATTTCTGGAAACAGTGCATATGCATTATCGCTGAATGCAGTGAATGCAGGGCTACTAATATTCATTATATTCTTACAGGTACAGTAGTATTTGCTCATTGCATATTGAACTGTAGCTAGGAGGCTATTGCTGTATAGTGGAAGTCTATTTCACTAAAACATTCAGCTCTTCAGTAATGTCACTCAGATTTGCTGAAATGCTTTAGGACATTGGGTTTCAAAATGGGGTCCATGAAGCTTTGCCAGTGTCCGTGATTTATTTTTTATTTTTTTTGGACTAGTCTCACGATTTTAATGAGTTTAATCCAAACCTCAGTAACCTCAAAAATGTAGGACTATAAATAATATCAACTTGGATGTAATGGGTGAAAGATTGGGACAAAGGGTGTGTTTGTGGGCGTGTGTATGACAGTGTGTAAGCAGCACCTGTAGTGACGAAGGAGTAGCCTCTCTCAGTGAGGATCTTCATGAGGTAGTCAGTGAGGTCTCTGCCGGCCAGATCCAGCCTCATGATGGCATGGGGAAGAGCGTAACCCTCATACACCGGCACGTTGTGGGTCACACCATCACCAGCGTCTAGAACAATGCCTGTATACACACACACACACACACACACACACACACACACACACACACACACACACACACACACACACACACAGAGTGAAAACACATATATTATCCAGAGAATTTAGCTAATTATCATTATTATTATTATTATTATTATTATTATTATTATTATTACACAAAGTTAATCAAAATAATTTCCAGTAATATCATAGAACAAATAAAATTTAAAAAAAAAAAAAAAAAAAACGTTGTGGAGTCACATGATATAGGTCCAAATGTATTTATTTTTATAATAAGGATTTATTCTGCTATAAAGCAAATTTTTTAGGGAAATAAATTTGTAGGAAATTGTCTACAAATAAACATTTGTGTCCAGAAATATGTCTAGTGAAGCATGTGCAGTTTGTTTTTGTGCTTATACATGTTATATATTGCAGTATTATGTACAGCTCTATGAATTAGAGAGCCATGCACTACTCTGTGTAAAGTATAGTGTTGTTCCTTAAAGCCTAGTTTTAAGTTCTTTATCAGCTTCTTGACTGCTGCTGAATTATTAAAGGAACATTCCAGCCAAAATCCATCACGCAAAATATAAGCTATTCATCAGGAAGCTTTAATGTCAGTGAGAAGAGAAAAGCAGAGAGTTTGGTGTGGAGTCATGTTCTGACCTGTGGTACGGCCGGAGGCATAGAGGGACAGCACGGCCTGGATGGCCACGTACATAGCGGGAACGTTGAAGGTCTCAAACATGATCTGAAATCACACAAAGGGTACGCAATGAGCAACAGCTATCATGAGCAAACGTGAGTCTAGTTTAAATGTTAAAGGGGCAGTTTGTAATTACAGAGCCCTCTGCTGCCTGTGCAGTGAATTACAGTTGTAACAAAAATACTGTCAAAACTTCCTAACCAAACCTAAATCAACACTATCCTGACACTTTTCAAGTCCATTGGAGACCTCAGAGTGGCTAGCATCAGCACAGTATGTTAGCCAGTGTTTCATATTTAAGACATAAAACACTAAGGGGTATGCTGTTGTAGAAAAATAATCAACTTTTCCAATATTTTCCCAAAATCTTCCAACAATAGCACTTTCTGAAGTGTTTTATTCTGAAGCACGTTGGCAACGATTAAAATTTTTTTGTTCAAAAAAATGACATCAATTTTTTTATCCGTTTATAGTCACAGGGACGTCCACGACAGAAGTTAGCTCCTGCTACTATTAGCTCCTCGTATAGCTGCTATACAGTTGTTTCCTCGTCAGACATTTGACGTTTATAAGATTTTTAAATCCGCAGCCTTTCTTGTTAATTAGAAACCGAAGAGCACAAAACCCTCTGTCTTGAAGACTTACTGACAGTTACAAAGCACTAACACTGGAGACTCCTTCCATAATTATTAAATAAATGTCTCCGAACAGATAGTTTCATTGTATAAACTCTGCATTTTTCTTTAAATAACAACAGTTTTTAAATCTGTTTCTTATAAGTCTTAGATTATCTGCCGAAGAAGTCCCTGTGTAAGTTAACGCTGTAACGTATTAGAAGAAGTGCAATAATATAAACCTGTGATTAATATAAAATGCTGTTAAAGAAAATTATTCAATATCTTATGGCCAATCAGCTTTGAGAATTGAACCGCACTGTGGTAAAAATGCCTTTTAAATGAGTCTTAAGTAGCATCAGGCTCAGAACAATGTCCTCCAAATGTCCTTACTAAATAACCAACCCTAAGAGGCATTTGTGTCCCTGCTTTGAGATGTTAGTTAGATGCTCTTCATCCCTCATGATTATTTTTTTTATGGGGACTCCACCTCAGAAGATCTTCACTGTCATGCCTCTAACAGCTCTGTCTCGCTATACTCACTTGGATAAAATGTAAATGTAAAAAGAGGCATGGGTGCCATTCTGAATTGCGCACCTGTGTCATCTTCTCCCTGTTGGCTTTGGGGTTGAGTGGAGCCTCAGTCAGGAGGACGGGGTGTTCCTCAGGAGCCACACGCAACTCGTTGTAGAAGGTGTGATGCCAGATCTAAAGTTCATCAGAGCTCTTTCATTAGCACTCATTATTATTCATCAGTATTCGTTATGAACCAGTCAATCATGCAGCTCTGTCATACATCCGCACGCCATCTGCGTGTCACAGAGTCTCGTACCTTCTCCATATCGTCCCAGTTGGTGATGATGCCGTGCTCGATGGGGTATTTGAGGGTGAGGATGCCTCTCTTGCTCTGGGCCTCATCTCCTACGTAGCTGTCTTTCTGACCCATACCCACCATCACACCCTAGAAGGAAGATAACAGCTGGTTAGCCACTCCACAGCCTGTCACTTTACTCATTTCTGTTTTCTTCATGCTGTAAAACATTACACACAAAATCATGTCGAGCAACTTATAGAAGTATTAATAAATCAGGTTGCTCAGCAAGTTTCACTCATCCCATTCACAAATGCAGTCAATCAACCAAGATCCATTTCCTGATGTTTGCTTCTTTAGCTTTTGCTTTTATTACACTATGAGGCTAATGGCGCTAATGAGCAATGTAAAATGATAGCCTCAAGTTTAGCATTGTACAAATTACTGGCCTCAAAAATTCAAAACCATGTTGATTTGTTTAGCTTACTGGCTTTTTGTATGGAGCGACTCTGATGAGATGATACATAATTTTTAAAATGACCACGAATTATGTTTCTCAAGATCGATTCCACGGCTGCAAAATTCTTAAGTCCTGGTAAGTATTGTATTTTAAAAATGAGTGAGAAATTGAAATCATTTGAATTATAGAAATCGATTGAAATCATTATGGCAAAAGCACGGAGATGATTGATAATATTACACTTTACTTTGATCTTGGAATGATTGCTCACATCAGCATAAGCGAATTTTCGCTTTCACTTTTTCACCTGTTGCTTCCAGACCTTGAGGCCATGTGTTTAGTATGATGTTATCACAAGATAATAATTTTTGGTTATAAGGTGCATAAATTTTAGTCTCAAAATATTAGGTCGTGGCTTCAATATATTAATTCATGGCTATGCCTTATTAAAAATGAACCACCATGCCACCTCAGCAGCTGGACTTTTGAGAAAAGTGTGATGATTTGCAAGTCGTTCGCATGGTGCACAAAGTGGTGGCTTAATGTTGCTTACTTGCAAGCGCAAAACTAAATTCGCTGAAGCAGATATTGTATACATTTACTTTTTTGTTAAACTATTCCTTTAAATGGAATTATTTTGTATTTCCTTCCCAGAGACTTTACACCCTCATAGCATTAAGTATTATGGTTTGTATTGACTAGACAGACCAGGCTTGTAGAACAGATAGTGTGTAAGAGTGTATAAGAGTGTGTGAGTGTGTGTGAACAGGATTACCTGGTGGCGAGGACGGCCCACGATGGAGGGAAACACAGCTCGGGGAGCGTCATCTCCGGCAAACCCTGCCTTCACCAGACCTGAGCCATTATCACACACCAGAGCTGTGGTCTCTTCCTCGTCGCACATGGTTGCTCACACTTCTAGTGTAGCACACACACACACACACACACACACACACACACACACACACACACACACACACACACAATTTATCATTTGTATAAAACTGTAATAACTGTAAAACAATTATTTTGTTTGCCTTGGTTAATAAAGAAAGCAGACTTTTGTCCTGTTTGATAACAATGTTGACCTTGTCCTGACCCCATATCACAGTCTGACAATTTATTCCTTTAACTCCTTAAAGTCTTGTTTTATCATTCAGAAATTCATCCTAAAGCACTATTATTAATTATTTAGTTACTACAATGTAACAAATAAAAGCTTTGTGTTATATATATATTCAGTGTGTATTCGCTATACAAGGTAGATTGTTAATTCATGCACACACACACACTCATGTTTCCATCTTCCCTGTGCCAGCATAGCGGAACAAACCATTAGCATAATAAGAATATCTCATAGACTCACCTAGGAGACTTAGACAAAGAGGCCTGGAACGCCGGCTCCCTTGAGAGAGAGGGTTTGAATCAGAGAGAGAGTGAGCCCGCTGTTCACCTCCTCCCTCTATTTAAACCCAACAATGCAGCTGAGCCATCGCACAGCCGCCGGACCTCATGCCTTTTTAGGACACGATGCACCCCAGCCACACACCCACGTGCACAAAGGTAGACTGTCCTCGGTGTCCCAGGAATTCTGGAATCTGTCCCACAACAGCGGCTGTCCATGGCCATTTAATATTAGAAGGTAATTTATTGCCCTGTAGGACAGTGAGGCCTACAAAAAAGAGGTGGACAGTGCGCTGGTAGAGAATGGCATGCCGGTATCTGCTATAAATAAAGCAATGGGCAATGGTCATAATGGTGATGTGACCGTTTGTCTGACGACTGTTGACTGTTCAGGCATTCCAACACGGGTACGAGTGCGACCTCAGCCAGCAGGCCTTCAAAGGAAATTTTTCAACGCGGGTACAATGGGTGTGGAGAATATGCCGGCAAGCCAGGTCTATTTTCTACAGGGCAGAAGGGGAGGATCTCATACAGGAAGCAACCGGCTTACAAATGACAAATCGAGACAGTTTCGAGCTGGAATAGTAACTATATGTCCCGTATTTGAGTATGTGTGTGAGGTAAACCGTTAGTCTTCAAAGTCATAAGAGTATAAGTAAAATATAGGTGTATATAATTTAATTTCACTTGGTCTCTGTTTTTCTATAGATCCTCAGAGAAAATGGTACTAACCAGTATTTTTCCTTGTCACTGATACGGTTCCCTCAAGGGTAAATCTTTAGTAACTTCAGTGTGTATCTGTCAAGGACTAGTGGTCCTTAAGGTCCACTCATGCACCTGAATCATTTATTCTGTACACTACAGTCACGTTGCCATGTAAAAGATACAGTTAAAGGTACAAAAGGGTGCAATGTCAGTGACAAGGAAAGTTTATTACCTTTTTTATATTGGATTAGATTATTTAAATTATTTAGTGTTAACTAGAGGGGTGCCATTTTTTAAAAAAAAAATTTCCTAAAGTTATCAGGTTGCTTTTAGATGTCTAGACCCAGATCTTTTTAAACCAGCTTTGTAAAAAAAAAAAAAAAACTGGGGTATGAAAAATTAAGAATGAGAATGAAATTAAAATTTAAAAAAGCATAAAACTATTAAAACATGCATAGACGTTATATTACTTTTCGTAAATTACGAATTATCTATCTATCTATCTATCTATCTATCTATCTATCTATCTATCTATCTTAGATAGATAGATAGATAGATTAAAGTTTGATTAAAATCCCAAGCCGAGCGCATAAATAGAAAATATATTTCTGATCTTTGACCAAACTCCACTCCTTATGTCTTTGTAAGGGGCTTCTGAGCCCCAGAGCACACCCTCACCACACACACACACACACACACACACAAACGCACACACATGCACAAGCACACGTGTGCACACACACACACACACACACACACACGCTCACACACACACACACACACTTAACCTTAAGCAAACAAGCAAGCCCTATTCTATTAGGATTCCCCTGTCATCACTGAGTCATGTGACCAGCTTTTTTGTGTCACTGCAATTGTCCCATAGCTCACATTCTTCTTCACTAAACTTAGAAACAGCTCCTCCATTCTCAGTGGCTGCAGCAGTACATAGTGATGGGGCAGAAGTGAAGGTTTATATATGGAAGAGGACGAGTTAGTGTGAGGTTTACAGTCGAACCGGTTCACTCAGTGCGATGGTAGATCACTAAAGCACTAGTGTCTAATCGCTAATGTTCAGTGTTCAACTGTACTGCTCTTTATAGACACGTGGGGAACGCCAAGTTACACGTGGGCCAGTGTATGAAGCCCAAGACCTTATTTTTACTAGAGCTACAAAGTCATGGTCCCGAGCATTAGTAGAGTCTCATCCTTTAGCCACTGCCGACGACGAAAAACTATGAGAAAAACTATGAAAACACATGGGAGCGAAAGTCAATTTTCTAAATTCGTAATACAGAAGAGGCTTCATAACGGCGCAAAACTTCAGGAGAGTTCGAGAAAGACTTTTCAGCTTGATGGCAGTTAAACACAGCGCACACACAGAGCACACACAGAGCACACACAGCACACACAGAGCACACACAGCACACACAGAGCACACACAGAGCACACACAGCGCACACACAGCGCACACACAGGGACACCTAAATGGTAATATGGTGTTTAGTGACCATTTATAGAAATTTGAATCATTTTTGAAACAGATCTTGTGCAGGACATGCTTTTACACAGCTCGGCGGAGGTCAGAGGCGTTCTCACACTGCATTTCTTAAAATAAGGAAAGGTGCAACAGCGTAACGTGATTTGAGATCTTTCACTAGAGACCAATCAAACACTGTTAGCAAGTCCACTTTATATCATTCACACATTTATTTCACTAAGGAGTATAATTAACAGGAGGAAACTCCTTTCTTTCAAAGTCAAAGTCAAAGTCAAAGTGGAGTTTATTGTCATTTCATCCATATACAAGTACATAGTGAAACGA
>CM074951.1:22237255-22255217 GCA_037577455.1 Pangasius macronema | reverse complement strand
GGAGGGTGAAGAGTGTGTGAGAGGGGTGTGTGAGGGGTGTGTGGGGTCATCCACAATGCTGGTGGCTTTGCGGATGCGGCGTGAGGTGTAAATGTCCGAGATGGAGGGAAGAGAGACCCCGATGATCTTCTCAGCAGTCCTCACTATCCGCTGCAGGGTCTTGCGATCTGAGACTGCAGCTGTACAGGATGCTCTCGATAGTCCCTCTGTAGAACATTCTTTCTCTCTCTCTCTCTCTCTCTCTCTCTCTCTCTCTCTCTCTATCTATCTATCTATCTATTTCTCTCACACACAAAAATACATATACATTTTTTGCCCTTAATACATAATTTCTTCTGTAAACACCTTCAAGAGACAACAGAGAAGTAAATTCATGTAATTCATGTGACTCATAATAATAATAATAATAACAATAATAATAATAATAATAATATGTAAGAATTGATTTAAAAATAATATTATATAAATATCACTATCAAGAAATAACCCAATTTCTCACTTACAAACCTTTTCACTGAAAGTAGGTCTAAATCTGATCATGTAACTCATAGGTCCTTATTTGAGCTGTAATTTATTCAGAATAACATTTTTAGTCTGATTTTTACGAGTAATTCAGAGAGGTTTGACAAACATTTGCCCAGGTTTATAAGAGCCAGCATTGAGTGTATGTGAGTAAAGAACACCTTAACATGTCATTTTTGACTATTAACAATAATTTGTGCAGAATAAAGAAAATGTTAATATCTATGTTAACATGGTCTAGGAAAATTGTTACACCTTTACTATTTAAAAAATTCCAGGGTCCGTGTCCAAGCCTGTGCATAAACAGGTTGGATCATTTTCAAATAGCTAGCCGGCTGGTTTACTGCTAGTCAGCTTGTCTGCATTTGTCAGAGGTAGAGTGGGATTTCAGTACCTGAGTCAGGAACTTGCTTTGTAATATTGTCAGCAATTTATTTAACAGGAGCCAAACATGTCAAATTAGAAAATAACATCCAAAGATTGGCTCAGTTGCACACAGCTAACTGATAGTAAACTAGCTGCATTGGTCACATTCATATCCTCAGTGACTCATAAAGTCATATATACAGCTGCCGAAAATATACTATAACAACTTAAGTTTTCCTTATTGGTAACTTAAAATGAAAAAATTAAAAGTTCATAAAAAATTGGGCAATGGTATAGATTAAACCAGCTAACATATTGATTGATTAAAAGTAAATACTTCTATAAACTTATGTAAAGTATTAGATGAGATTTAACTTACTGGTGATGGTGTAAGCAGCCATGCTGATATGACGTCATATACTGAACTCATGGTTGACGAGATCTTACCGATTTTTCGAGGAGGAATTCTCAATTGAGGGCAACCCTTCCTTTGGGTTTTCCTGGTTAGCGTTACGAGCTTTAGTTGAATACAGCATGTCTGCCTATGACAAATGCAAGCTGGTTTACTAGCAGTTAACTAACTTAGCTAACATTAGTAAACTAGCAAGTTGGCTAAGCATAGAGATTGTCTCTGTTCTGAGATTCTAAAAAAAAACTATATACTATAAACTAAAAAAAAAAACCCTAAATCTATATACTACACTATATAATTAAAAAAGTTACTTTTGATCTTGCTAAGAAATTTGACCCAATTGGCATCAATCATACAAGAGTAAGTGACAAATCATGTATTTATTTATTTATTTAGTTAGTTAGTTAGTTAGTTATTTAAAAATCTGAAATACTTTAAGAAAACAGCATGCCTGCTCTCTAATTTCACAGAAATCCCTGTTTTTTTTGCACTTACTCCTTTGAGACATTTTATCTCATTTTTCTTTTAGTTTAAACCATTGTTTCCTAAATTAGTCATCAAATAAGTAAATTTGTTAGATAAATTTGTTAGACATATAAAAATGTAGAGAGAGTCGCAACAATCAACCAATTAAGCAAATTCACATTACAGTCAGTCTGTATTGAGAATAAGTTCATAGATTTAAATTGGTTACCAATAGTGGCTTGACATTAAAGAAATGTGGAAACTAGGGCAATTCCTTAAAAGAAGGTGGGTTACATGGCCTACAGCATGCTAATGCTAATAAAATGTAAGCTGGGCAGAAAGAAAAATACAACCCTGAGTAAACACTGCAGGAAGAGCATCCAGACTGTTCTCACGTAGACTGTTGTTTGGACTCATGCTATGTTCCTGTCAGAGGGCACGACAGAATGATATATGAGGAGCTGAATCATGTGCAGCCAAAGGAAGAACTAGGCTTAAAATTCAGCAGGATAAAAAATAGAAAATGCGGTTTAGTTATGTGAGTTATTTCAAACACAAGAAGCTTCATTTTAGGTAGCAGCTCCTGTAACAAACTAAGAATAAATTAAGACCTCAGTGGCAGCACTTGGTTAAAGAAATGTTCTAAAAAAAACATACGCTTCCAGATGTTGTGCAATTGCAGGCGACTGATCAGCGACTGATTTATCTCCATAAAGTTATTATAATTGACCTAGTGGTCAAAATGGGAACTGCAAGAAGCACTATTAGAGGCCCACTGGGGAAGGTACCATGCTGCCCCATTCACAGGGAGGAGCAGTGGGCAGGACAGTTAATGACAGGGTTTCCAGGGTGACATTTTTTACACTAATTTTGGAAAGGTTAATTACCTCTTCTTAAACAAGCCGCTAGCCTGTGTGGTGGATGACTGTATGTTGTCGACTCTAAACTGCCTCTTAGAGGATTGCACTAAAAATTCACTAGATTGTAGCCTATAGCATAAATCATGTGTGATAGCCTCTCGACTTAATTTTGCTTGAGGCTACGTGGTTATTGTTGCCGTCCTGCCTGACTTTGGGGCCAAACCTATGGTCACAAGCTGCTGCTGATCTAAAGTAACATCAATGCTCAGTGCAGTAAAGTGGGCAATGTTTATAATCAAAATAATCAGAATCAGTTACACTTCAAGGATGTGATTCACAAAGATGAATTTATTTTATGTGCTTGATTTAGTTTGATTGTTTGAAGAGGTAAGTTTAGTTGGCCTTCTTGTAAATATAAGTGATTTTGCAGCTTTAACCAGATGAAGAAAATAGAATTGACATGGCACTCAAATGAAAGTGAAACTGAGCTGGAAGTGACTGACATGGATTCAGTGCTAGCTTGGTGGTTAAATGGAAGGCTGTGGCTTCAACTCCAAGGGCTACCTGAAGGTATTCTTGGGTCCTT
Organism: Pangasius macronema; assembly: GCA_037577455.1. Taxonomy (NCBI): domain Eukaryota; kingdom Metazoa; phylum Chordata; class Actinopteri; order Siluriformes; family Pangasiidae; genus Pangasius; species Pangasius macronema. Next base: position 22,252,006 of record CM074951.1, on the reverse strand, counting down.
GATTATGGCCCTTTACGTTTATTCATTTGGAAGATGCTTCTTTTCAAGAGTGACTTACAAGTCAGGTAGTTCCAAACCTAGCACAAAAAAAAAACAAAAAAACAAAAAAATCTAATTTACACAATTTCTCCAATTCCCCAAATATAACTGATCAGGGAAGACTTGTTTGGTCTGTGAGATTTACCTCTTTAGTTTTGCTAACAAGTAATGGAAGCCTATCTCATACTATTCATACTATTATACTCATCCCTGCTATTTTACAAAATTGTGTATGGAAAATATAGATTATGTACCTTAACAATTTTGTATGACATATATGAAGATCTGAACATGTGTTTGTTTAAAAGATTACTACTTGTTATCCTTTTAGGTTACAAATCCATGCAGGTTAGATGCCTTCAACTTTACATTTTGTAAATCGCTCTCAATAAGAACATCTGCTAAATAACTAAATGTAAAGATGCAAACACTGGACACCAGACATATCTTGCTTGATTGACTACATTTGGAATAAGGGGAACAATAGGATACACATGAGAGCTACAAACATTGGTCACATGCAAATGGTTGTGCTACAGTAATAACGATATTGTTGCATACATAACTATAAGGTACACTGGTTTACCAAATGTAGTTTGGTGGCAGAAAGAGAAACAGGCCTGGATATAAAGAACATGCCTGGATGGCTACACGGGGCAGTCGAGGCCTAATGGTTAGACAGATGGACTTGTAACCCAAAGGTGAACCTGTAGGTCGCAGGTTCGAGTCTCAGGTCCGGCAGGGATCGTAGGTGGGGGAAGTGAATGACCAGCGCTCTCTTCCACCCTCAACACCACGGTGAGAACGTTGAGCCCCGAACCCCCAAACTGCTCCCCGGGTGCACTTGGATGGGTTAAATGCAGACCACAAATTACACTTGGCTTCACATATTAACACACACACACTTCCATATAAAAAGCTAGGTTAGAGGTTAGTGAAAACCAAAATGACTGCTGAGGTATCCTCTGGACTGAAGAGGTATAGTTCAGTATCAGCATCATAAGAGAAGCTGCATGACTGAATAACTGTTCCCAATAAGTTGGTGTGTAGTAAGAAGAGGAGAACCCCAATCACAGATCCGTGAGGTCATAACCAGTCATAACCTGATGTGACTTGTCACTCCATGGCACCCGGCAGGATCTTCCCAAGAGGTCAGATGAGATCTATCCAGGTGGAGTTTGTGTGATGCCAAGGTTGGATACAGTGGGAAGAAGAATCTAATCTAGTAGTATAACAGCAGATGATTTGTTGGCAGTTCTTGGAGATTGCAAGGTTGTGGACTGGTTGGTTTTAAATCCAGACCAGTCAGGATCCTGCAGGTCATTCTATGAGTGGAAAGAAGAAGTTTGTTAGAAGATAGTACATTCAAGTGTTCAAGTGTTATTGATAAAAATAAAATAGTGGAAGGTCTATAGTTCTCTAGCTGTGACTGGTTGAGTGTTGATTTCATTAGAAAATAACCAACAACTTGGTGGTGTAATACTGTTACCACTTCAATGTTGATAAGAACAAGATGTCCTAAAGTATTTTAATCCTCTTATACAACAGCAATTTGTCGACACTAACGATAATTTACTTATTAAAGAATGACATCATACTTTTCATCCATTTACAGTTCATGTTGTGGAACATCTGGAAAACAAGTTACTTCCTGTTATCATTTATGTTATAGCAGCAATAAACAGTCGTTCCCTCACCTAGCTTGGTGGTTAAATGGAAGGCTCTGTTTTTTAAAATTCCCTCTTGAAGTTAATAAGACAAAAAAAATACAGTTTTTCATGTTACAGGGAAACTGGAAAGCACAAAATCCTCTATCCTGAAGACTTACTGTCTGACACTGGAGACTCCTTCCAAAGAAATTATAAATGTCTCTTTACAGAAAGCATCACCATATACCACACCCAGTCCCTATGAATTAGAAATAATAATGTATTAGAATGAATGCATTATTATAAACCTGTGATTTGAATTATAGCCACAACTACTGTCAGAACTGTGACCAATCAGATTCAAGAATTCAGCAGCGCTGCGGTATCGAAGAAATTAATGAAGTCATTTCCACGTATTTCTACAGAATGCTGTTAAACAAATCCCACGCTACTTCACACTTACACCATCACTTATCATGTAAACCCAGATGAAAACAAACGTTTCAAGCCAGTATGTTCCTTAAGTGATTCAAGTATTAAAGTGGAAGTGGAAGTGACTTTGTGGCCAAGTGTGGTGACCCATACTCGGAATTTGTGGTCTGCATTTAACCCATCCNTCACCTCAGTCGTGGTATTGAGGGTGGCAGAGAGCGCTGGTCATTCACTCCCCCCACCTACAATCCCTGCTGGACCCCAGACTCGAACCCACGACCTTCAGGTTCACCTTCGGGTTACAAGACCGACTCTCAGACCATTAGGCCACGACTGCACCCAAAAGAAAGAAAACTGCTTGAACGTCAATGAACTTCAATGAATGTTTTACTCATTTGGATGAAATATTTCAGCTCTATGCACATTTCAGAGCAGATATATTGCTTTTAATTTGACTGCATTAGTGGAACTACTCCTTGTGTTTGTGCCAGCACCACATATGGACCATGTGCTGACTACACAACAGTTGTAGAACTACGCAACAGTCAGATACTGGACAACATGCCTGTTCCAACTAACAACAGGGGAGGAGGCTGTGACTTCTAGGCTGTCCACTGTACCTTTACAAGAGATGTTGTGGAAAATTGATTCTTCTCTCAAACTCTTTGACGTCATATCTTTTTCCTCCAGTTGTCTCTGAACCAGCTGCTGGCACACACATCAAGTTTGAGCAGATCCACGAGCCAGGCGTCCCTCTCTGCCCCAGCCATAAACTCAGACAGTGATATCTGATCTGCAAGGGAGGAATCATTTGTTATGCTCCTTTAACCTTACAGAACTAACCATTTTATATGCTCACACTATCTTTGTATGCTCTATGCTCTAGCTCGACAGCCATATGGAGGCTCATAAATCAAATCACAGTGAAATCCATGAAGGCTTTAAGAAAGTGGGATCTCACTCAAACATTAGAAGCTGAAAAAATGGGCTTTTGGAGGGGTGTGGCCATATACCATATTCAATCTCTTACAATTCCACTGCAGTATATAATTATGTGCTATGGATGTGTACATAATTCTCCTTCTGATATAAAGCAATGAGGATGTTTATACATAACCATGAATGCAGAGTATCCATGAGTATGAAAACTTACATCTTAAGCATCCTCACTAGGACACATTGCTGCAGAATCATTTGATAACATGTCTTCATTTGAAACTCAGTGTGTGTGTGTGTGTGTGTGTGTGTGTGTGTGTGTGTGTGTGTGTGTGTGAAATCAGGCTTTTTATTTTGCTGATGCAGACATGCCTGTACTGAGTTGCACTATTCTCCTGGCATTTTCTCTACATATAGATTACTTTGAATCAATACAGCTGAATTGTGCATTAGAAATAGTGAATCTTCACAGCCCTTGGTTGATACTATTTATTTATTTATTTATTTATTTATTTATTACTGTTACTGTCCCTCACAAATCCATACCTAGAAATTGAATGAAATTATCCTCTGAACCTGCCTCTTAGAGCGCACCATGCACGACACTGCTTTACATGCTAATTTGATAATTTGATCGTTTAATCATGTAATGACAAACATGCAAGCATTTCAGAGGGATGATTACTGTTATAAGATCGACATGACATGCTCTTGTTGGATATTTGAGGACATTTTAATTTGTTCTTACAAAAATGCATACACACGTTTCACGGTTTGACATATATATACACATGCTTTTTGGCATACCTAGAAGTTCATCATTTCAAGTTGGAGTTGAAATGATTTGTTGGATCAAGTTGGAGATTAAATAGTGCACTTATTAAACTTTATTTAATATACCATGCATGCATCCATCCATTCTCAGTACTGCTTATCCTACACAGGGTTGCGGGGAGCCTGGAGCCTATCCCAGGGATCTCAGGACACAAGACAAGGGACTCCCTGGACGGGGTGCCAGTCCATCGCAGGGCACAATCACACACATGCTCACACATTACGAAAAATCTGGAAATGCCAATCAGCCTACAACTCATGTCTTAAGACTGGGGAAGGAAACTGGAGTACCAGGAGGAAACCCCCAAAGCACGGGGAGAACATGCAACCTCCAGAAATTGCTTTTATCTTTCAGAAGCTTATCAAATCATAATATACAGTAAATATCCTTATTTCTAGTTTAACCAGTAATTAATGATTTTAGCATAATTCTAATGTTAATTGGATTTTTTTTAAATAATGGTGTACTGACAACCCACATACACTTACCATCATTATTTAGGTCCACATGCTCAAATATTTTGTCACACACTTCATCAGGTGTCATATGTGTGCTCTTTTTCTTGAGCTTGCAAATGATCTGTGAACCGTATTCAGTAAATTACCATTAACAACATTACATCTATTCATCTATCCAAGATGCTTTTATTCAAAGCACCTTCTATTTTATTCAAATATGTCAGAGCAAAGAGCATCTCCCTTACTTTAATAATGTTCTTCACTTCATTCTTGTCCAGTTTCCCATTCTCATCTCCGTCGTAAACTTTAAAGGACCACTTGAGCCGATCGTGCAGTTTTCCTCTTAGGACGAGATGCACAGCTGCCACGAACTCCAGGAAGTCTATCATACCATCCTGTACTCAGACACAAATAAAAATGAAAAGAACAGGCTCTTTATTTAACTGTAATATTCTATTCAGTTCAGACCTTTTTTTTTTTCCTAAAAGTGGAACACCATTTAAAATAATTTTCCAACATGATATTTTTAAACTCTAATGCATATATTTATATAACAGAGAATTTATATTCAGCTCATTTTGACCTCATAGTAATAAGGGGGAAAATGTGGTAAGATCACTCTTTAGATACAGTCAGGTCCATAAATATTGGGACATCGACACAATTCTAACATTGTTTTACATAACCAGTTCCACTGGCAGCCATACATGCCCACTACCACCATGCTTCACTGATGAGGTGGTATGCTTAGGATCATTAGCAGTTCCTTTCCNATACTCTTCTCTTCCCATCACTCTGGTACAAGTTGATCTTGGTCTCATCTGTCCATAGGATGTTGTTCCAGAGCTGTGAAGGCCTTTTTAGATGTCATTTGGCAAACTCTAATCTGGCCTTCCTGTTTTTGGTGGTAATGTCATGGCATGGGCATGTATGCCTGCCAGTGGAACTTTACTTCATAAAGAACTTAAGCTAGCACTTACACGCACGCAAGCACACACACACAAAAAAAACCCAACAGAGTTTTTGGACTGATATTCCTAGTTTGTGACCTATATCAGAATGTATTTCTGATAGACTTCAAAGCACTATTGTAAGTCGCTCTGGATAACGGCATCTGCCAAATGCCATAAATGTAAATGTAAATTAGAAGAGCTAGCTGAGTCAAATCAGTTACATTGGGTAATAATACCATTGCCTGTAGATATTTATCTTGACTGGGGAGAACTACAAGGCTTTGAAAGAGACAAAGGAGTAACTGGGAGGCAGTTGATTAAGCCTGAAATTGAGATGCCAGTCTCTTTCTGCATAAAGACTTACTGAGCCACGTGAACCTAAGACTGTAAAAGGGTTGACTCTAAAACAAATCTTAGTGACTTTTCAATTCAATTCAATTCAATTCAATTCAATGTTATTTGTATAGAGCTTTTAGAAACAGAAAAACATGCAATCAAACAAAACATGCAAACAGTCCTAGATGTTAGTCAAAATTATCCCTAGTGAGCAAGCCTGACTTTTATTCCAGACAGTAATAGTGAACCGCCTCCAAGGAGGTTGGCAACAGGCAAAAGCAGAATACAGGGACCAATCATGGCATCCACACCCATAGAGTTGTTAAAATCCAGATATCCCTTATGTAAAGTAATTATAGAGAAGTGCTCAAAGAAGTGGAGAAAGAGAACTAAAAATAAGAAAACACAGTGGCCAGAGGAGGGAACGTTTGATGCATCTCTGTCTGAGGAGATGGAAACTGATAAAGAACTACAAAGCCAAAGACAAAAGTGAAGGGAGAGAGAACAAGAGAGAGAAAGAACAGAAAGTAATTGCATATTTTAAAGCAGAAGGAGAAAATTCTTGGAAAAGCATGAATCAAGCTAGAAAAAATGCAGACAAAAGACAATGAGAAGACAGAAGAGAAGATAAGAAATAATTTCAGTGAACCACCTCCTTATGCACTTCCAAAAAACAGCTTCCAATAATTAAATGAACAGTACAAGCTGAAGGGAAAATAGACGTGGAGGAAGATGAGGATGGGGAACCTCCCACCACTTGTTCACCTAAAGCGGTCCACAAGACTCCTGAAGGCAAAAAACAGTGCTGACAGAAACCAAGGGAACAGGAAGTAGATAGATGCCCAATATACTGATTTAAGTGGATATTGTGAAGAAGAGGAACAAAACTCTCCTGTGGATGTCCCAGAGGAGAAGTTGTTAACAGTGCTGGATAAACTGGACAGAAGAGTAAGCACAATAAAATGTCCAGAAAAATATTTGGATGAAGCAGAATAATTAAGTAAGAGAAGATATTCCACAGGTTCAAAAAGGTGTGATGTGGGTGAGAGAAAGTGGGTTACAGGAATATTATACATGGAGGAGGATGATGATGATGAAGAAACATGGTCACAAGATGAAGGAGGAAGACAGCTCAGACCACGTGAACACTTACAAGAGTCACAAAGATATGATGGTCACCTTCAATTGCCTATTCTGGTTAAGGGTGCTAGAAGGCACTATGTACCCTGGGCTACACAAGATCTTAATCTCCCTGATACCCAGAGGGAGCTAGGAAGTGGATTAAGGTGTTTGAAGAAGAGACAATGGGCAAACTGTTGGCAATTGGAGACATCAAAGCACTCCTTGCCAAAGTTTTAGGAGGATTAAGAATGAAAGAGATCCTCACAGTTGCTAACCTACAGCTGCTAACCTACAAAGAGCAGTAAACTATCCAGTAATGGACACAGTTTGATCAATATCGTCCACGCCTATGGCAAACACTGAGAGCAGAGTATCCATCTCGCATAGATCCAAGTTCGCTGAAAGGGGAACAGCTGGGAGAAACAGAAAATCCCACCACTAAAAAGGTGGAGACAAGAACTGGAAAGGGATCCAGAGGCAGATCCTGTGACGTCATCATTGTTCAGAACAGCAATAATGGATGCTATGCCACCATTTGTAAAAGCTAACCTAGAAGATGTGGTTGGCCTACATTCTAAACTGCACAAGGAATTCTGTGACCATGTGACTCATGCGGTTGAACAATACAGAAGGAATGAACAAAAGCTTAAGAATCAAGAAAGAGAACTACAAAGAAAACTGGCACAATTGCAGCTTGAAGAGCTGACAAACAAAAATAAGAAAAAGGTCCAAGCGCCTGTGAAAGACAAAGATAAAGACAAAGACAAAGTGGAGGAAGTCTCATCAGCAGTGATGGCTCCTTTGAATGCACCATTACCACCTCCACCACCTGCTGTCCAGCAAAGTTTGCCAGATGCGCCAACTGTGCCAGCTGTTCCTGTAGTTCCACAACAGCCTGCAGAGCCAAATATTAATGTCTATCAGCAGCCAAATAACATGAACTGGCAAAGAAGGCCACCACCAAGAGGACCCACTTCTGGTCCTTGAGGAATATGTTGGGGATGTGGACAGCCAGGACATAACAGGCATGATTGCCCCACCAATCCATGGCAACAGTAACCTGGTGGTGAAGGAGATGGTTGGGTCCAGTCCTATTGAGGGGCAAATCAAGGGTACTAGGGGTGCCCAGAGAATTCTACTGAGGAATGTCAGCTTCCAATTCTAACAACTGATGCTCAAGAACCTATGCTGCAGGTTAAAATTGAGGGCAAAATAACACCCATGATGGTAGACACTGGAGCCTCTTACACCTGTGTAAATCCAAATTATGCCTCTCACCTTCCCATGTCTGGAAAATATGCAGAGACAGTAGGATTCTCCGGACAAATGCAGCTAATTCCAATGACGGTTCCAGTTAGTCTGCAGACTAAAGCTAAAAAGGTGACATTGCCTGTTTTAGTATCAGAACAAACTCCTGTTAATTTGTTGGGAAGTGAGGCATTGTGTAAACTTGGACTTCAAATCTGGTGTTCTCCAGAAGGATGTAACATTTACATAGATGTAACAGGGGTAAAAACTCAAATGGTGCTTTCTGAGCCAAAAGCTAATGTGTATTGGTTAGGACAGATAAGTAATGAAGTAAAGCACGTAATTGGTAAGTGGGGAAAATTTATTGAAGCGCAGATCCCAGGTGCAAAAATGCCTAAGTCTGAGTATAATTGTACAATATTATATGATTCATCACGTGATCCAGAGCTTGAAAAAAGGTGGTTGAAAGAAACAGAGGGTCAAAAAGTTCCCTTGGTGTCTAGATGCATGATGATAGGGAAACAGGGAGCTGCTATGCATATAGATCCTTCTGATGATTGTATTAATGATGACTTTATTGACAAGTGGTTTCAGGTTCCTAATTCTGTTCCCCATGTCACTCTTTATGTGGGAAAAGGCTGGGAAGCAAAAGAGTTAGGTCCCATGATGGCAAAAGCAGAAAGAAGTAAACGGGATGTTATAGAACATCCCTTAGTTTTTCTTTCAAAAGATAAGTCATATATTAAGATTTTGTGTACTACTCTCATGACAGGAATTCCACAGGTGGTGGTGATCACTGAAAAAGCACAGATGTCCATGAGTGAGGCAGTCAACTCAGAGTCCAAGACAGCTCAATTGTTGACAGAAATGGAAAAACAGGTAGCAGCTAATTTTTGGTCTCGATATGATGCTGATGTAGGTCTAGGACTGGAGTCCTAGTTGAGACAGTGAGTTATTGTAATACCCCAATAATGGCTGTTGCTAAAGCTGACAAGTCAAAATGGCATTTGGTGAATGATTTGCGAGCAGTTAATGAGGTGGTAGAAAATTGGCCATTGGAAGTTCCCAACACTCACACATTGCTAAATAATGTCCCTCCTGATGCCCAATATTTTACTGTAATTGATCTTTGCTCTGCCTTTTTTTGTGTTCCTTTGGCTGAAGAAAGTAGACATTTATTTGCCTTCACATATGCAGGGAAGCAATACACGTATACAAGTTTTCAAACACTCACCACATGCCTTCAATCAAGTTCTTAACGCTGATTGTGAAGATTTTATGATAGATAGCATATTGTTGCAATACATAGATTGCTGATTTGCTCTGCCTCCTTGGAACAATACCGAACAGATTCCATCAAGGTACTTACTAAATTAGACCTAGGAGGACATAAAGCATCTAAAACTAAGCTACAGTACTGCTAGTCACAAGATGAGTATTTAGGGAGATTAATTGCATACAGGACCAAAGCAATTGCTCCAGCCCAGCTAGAGGGTCTCAGTAAATATGCCAATATCACAGACAGCAGGGCAAATGATGACCTTTTTAGGAATGACAAGATTTAGTTCTGACTGGATAGAGGACTATGCAATTAAAACTGCACCTTTGAGGGCAATCATGAAGCAAGGAGGGCATCAGAATTTGCGTTCACCATTAGCGTGGAATAGTGAAGCACTGTTAGCTTTTGAATCATTAAAATGATTCAGGCTGCACCAGCTTTAGCCACTCCAGACTATACTAAACCATTTCATCTGTATGTAGCTAACAGAGCAGATGGATATGCACCAGCAGTGCTAATGCAGGAAACATGCAGTGGTAGAAAGAAACAGCCTATTGCATATTACAGCACTAAACTGGACAGTGTAGCACAGTGATATCCTCCTTGTTACCAACAGGAATTAGCTGCTTTATACTATGCATATGAAAAAGCATCTATTGTGACTATGGGTTATCCAGTGATCAATTACACATATCAGAATGTAGAGATATTGTAGAGATGTTTGTAGGCTAGGTGCTTAGCCTACTCATCTCTTTTAATGTACCCAGACATCACTATTAAGCACTGCACTACAGTAAATCCTGCTGACATGGTTCCTTTAAAACACGAAGGTGTCTGATTGTGTAGCAAACTCACTGGCTTTTACTTGACTTTGACCTGACTTAGAGTCTTCACCTATTCCAGAAGCAGATATTGAGTGTTTTGTGGATGGTTCATATTTCAGAGACCATTTGGGTAATCATGCAGGGTTTTCAGTGGTGAGAAGACAGAATGAGGACTTTGTGACAGTGATTTCACAGCATTCTAAGCAACCATGTTCTGCTCAGTTGGCTGAATTGAAAGCTCTTACTGCAGCATGTCAGTTAGCTAAAGGTCAAGTCGCAAATATATATACTGACTCCGCTTATGCTAATGGTGTTTTTCATTTATTTGAAGTTGTCTGAAAGCAGAGAGGATTTAAGAAAAGTGATGGGACACCCATCCAACATGCTGAACAAATAGTTCAGCTGATTTCAGCTATGATGCATCCAAGGCATTTAGCAATTGTCAAATGCCAGGCACATAAGACGGGAAATGATTTTGTTATCAAAGGCAAGTACGCTGCAGACTTAGAAGCTAAGAAAGCTTCAGGGTGCCAGGTAGCAGTAATGGCCCCAATGGTACTCATTCAGCCTGAGCCCAATTTGNCGGAGCCCAATTTGGATGATATTGGCAAATGCGTAAAAGCACTCAGTGTGGTATCAGAGGAGAGCAACTAGAGATGCTAGTGGAAGATATGGAAGATGGAAGATAAAGAAAATAAGATATGGATATGGAAGATAAAGAAAATAGGTTGGAAAAAAGATTTTCACTGCTACAAAACTGAACTGGGTTGAACAGCCTATTATAAAATTTTATTGAGAGTTTAGGTTATGCAGTCCAAAGTTTATAAATGAAAAGCTCAAATTGTAAAAAAAAAAAAATAATAACACAAATATTGCTAATGTAATATATAGGCTGATGTAATATGTAGGCTGTGCAGAGGTGGTTGACAAAATGAGAAAGAATAAACCTGCCAGTGAGACAGAGAAACATGGTTATTCAAGCAATGGTGGAAATGCATGTTTCAAGATAAGAGTCTTTCTGTACCCTAGAGATCATTAGTGAAAATACAAAAATTTTAAATCAAGATTTTTCACACTATTTATTTATAACCTTGTAAAGCAAAAAAAAGGGCAAAGCCTTGGATTCCTACCTTGATATTACACATATATCTACTACTTGAAGAGACTTCTTGTGGGGAGCTGTGGTCAGAATTTGGCAGGTCACCCTGTTTGCTGATCGCCTTTTGCCGGTTTTTGACTTTGATTCTGCCGAACGATTTGGATTAGTTTACCTGTGTTTTGTGCATTAAATATTCTACCTAACCTACAATTGCATCCGTCTGCACCATTATACCATAACTATTCTTTATGCTTTAAGGCATTTTATGACCAAAAACACTTGTTTTTTCTTTTGAATTAGTACACCAAGGAAATGTATAACAATGTCCTGGCAATACACTTCCTAAAATGTATCTGTTATCTGGTGTGTTAAGTATGGGTGTACATATTAGTTTAATTATAAAAGACAATCATTATGCTTTAACATAATGATTAGCATTAATTTCACATTATGGAAATGTGAATGTACACGTCACCAGTTTCAGTGATAAGAAGAAAGTGTGCTTGTTATTACAATAAATAGGCCTATATACAATCTTTTACTTCTCTGCCTTGTTGTTGTTTTCACTGTTTCCATGGCTTTTTGTTCAGCCATTGATAGGGTGTAAACCTGGATGCGAGGGGGCATGGCACCCAGAAGCAACTCAATGGTGCAGTCGGTGGGCCGGTGTGGGAACAGCCAGCTTGCTTTAGCTTTGCTGAACACTCCTTTCAGGTCCTGGTATTCAGTGGGAAGAGAAAACTGAGCCTTAGGGCTTTTGACGGAAGCGGAAGAGAGTAATTATGGGGAGTTGGAGGCAGTGGTCATGACCGTGTGAGGACCAGCATGCAAGTTGTTTTTTTGGCCATGAAATTATGGGGTTGTGTTGTTCCAGCCATAGGAGTCCATGATGTTTGGTGGAAACCGTGACCAGCATGGTGACATACTCAAAGTGAGTGGCTCCGACCTGGAGGAGAAGAGGTTGGGTGCGACGAATGATGGGACCGCCATTAATGGCTTGGATTTTACAAGGCTGACGTAGGGGCTGAGTAGGAATATTGAGGCTGTGTACTGTATCCCGGTCTATGCAGTTTCCAGCTGAGCTGGATCAATAAGTGCTGTCAAAACAGAAAGTAAAAATGAGTATCTGAACATCATTGGTAAAGTGAAAGCTTGATGACATACTGACTGGCATTGACTCACCATAAGCGAGCAGTGGCTGGAGCTCCCGCTTGGGTTGGTACTGGTCCAGCTTCTGAGCAGACATTGTCCTATGAGGTGATCAGGCTGCCCACAGTAGAAACACCTGTGTATGCTGCCCTATTTCTCTTGTTTCTGTACATGCCCCAGCTGCATGGGCTCAGCTAAATTACTGGTACTTGCAAGCATACCCTCAGTTTAGAGCGAGTGATGGCTGTGGAGCAGGTGCTCAAGGTGGATAGCTAGGTCTATGAAAGAGTCAGGTGTGAGACGTTCAACGTGGCATGCTATTTCCGTCAACACTTCCGGGTTCAGCCCTCGGGTAAATGTGGCTTTTAATGTGTCATTGTTCCATCCACTGCCTGCCGCTATTGTGCAAAATTCAAGGATGCATTCAGCCACCTGACAGGAACCTTAATGGAGGCTTAGAAGCTACTCTCCTACTTCCTTGCCCTCTGGGGAGTGGTCAAAAACCCAGCAAAACAGTTCCGTGAACTGCTCATGACGATTTAGGCTCACCTCCTGGTGCCATACTGTAGTGGCCAACTTCAGTGCTTTCCCAGTGAGCAAATTTATGAAGCGGGTGATTTTCTGTGACTCTGACATCCCCTCATGGATGGTGAAATTAGGGGAATGCTGCAGGAGGGCCCCTTTACAAAGTGAGGCATCGCTGGTGAATTTCTGCAGCGCTGGCAACTGCATACTGACTGTTGGTGTGGGAGCATGAAGCGCAGCGGTGAAGGTAAGGGCTTGAGAGAGAAGGTTAACTTTATTGTTGAGCTCGGCCAAACGCTGCTGCTCTCCCATCAGGTGTCCTTGTGCGATGAGAGCATGGAACAAATCTGGTTCACCCGCTTATCCATATTTAGGCAAAGTATTCTGTCATATAATGAAGGCACAGACGGATGCAGTTGCAGGTTAGGCAGAATATTTAATGCACAAAACACAGGTAAACTAATCCAAATCGTTTGGCAGAGTCAAAGACAAAAACAGGCAAAAAAAAAAGGTGAGGCGTTCAGCGAACAGGGTAAACTAGTCAGGACAAACGCAAAAAACGGGAGACAGATCAGGTGAAAAATCACAGATGCACAACAGGAACAAAAGGCTTGGTATAGTCAATAGGTGTACAAGACAAAGGGTATACTTCCAAAACATGAATGGATAAGAGTCTCTATTTAAAGTGTTCATGTGTGTTTGTGTGGCTGATTGAATGCATGTATATTCAATCAGAAAGCTTGGTGATCGAGAGCAGGTAAGAGTGTGTGTGTCTGGGAAGTGTAGTTTGAGGTGGCTGTATTACTAGGCTTCTCATATTAACAGCATAGTATTGTATATAATTTTCAGACTGAACACTGAAGGGACAAAACCTGTGTAGGTACAGGAAGCTAGAAAACTATTCCTCTTCTCCAAGTTTGTGCTTGCTTGCACCTTTATTAAGAAGACAATCAGGAATTTACTTCACAATCCATCAATGCATAATCTGTTATTTTAAATATATTGAATGTGGCAAGTTGGTCATCTTTCTTGCATAGACTCTTCCACACAATGAAATATCAAATTCTGAAGAGGAACACAAACAGGTATGATGACCAGCTCCTTAGCCTGCTGATGTGTAGTTGTGGACATGCTAGACTTGCCCACAAATATTACTGGTAAATTGTTAATTGTTCTTTGACACAAAGCATAAACTTTCATTTGGTTTAGACTGTAGTAAGCTAATAAATACCATAGTCAGAAATCACAGAGGCCTTGTATTTACTGCTGTGTTCTCTCCCAACTGGAATGTTTGTAACCCTGGTAGTACTGCCATCATTCGCCATGAAAGAAAGAAATATCAAGGTGCTGATGCATAATGAAACATTCAAGGATATATCTATCTTTGCCAGAATGGTAATTGCCCATGTGTATCAAACAGACACAGTCAGCATAACTCCAGAAAGCCACAACTCTTCATAGGTGATCGATCCGAGGCATTTAATTTCGGTAAGTCGTCCTTTCCTGAAGCCTGGGAACAAAGACTGCATAAGAAATTGTCTATCCGAAATGACGTGTTTTCTACAGATGAATGGGATACAGTATTAGCTTTTGGAGTTGAGCATCACATCAGACTATGAAATACCAAACCATTCAGAGAACATTCTAGACTTATTGCTCCTGCAGTTATTAAAGACATACCATGCCACTTAAGAGCTGTTAGCTGCTGGAATCATTAAAGAGTCAAGGAGTCTTTCTTTATATATATATATATATATATATAATTTCCCCACATCTCCCCCTGTGAGACTGTCTCACTCAACAATATACCCAGCACTAAACATAACAGTATATAATAGTATGATATAATAACATAATAATATAATTA
>CM074951.1:22203891-22220798 GCA_037577455.1 Pangasius macronema | reverse complement strand
CCCACGCCTCCTTCACTTGAACTGACAGGCACAGAGGCCACGCCTCCTTCACTTGAACTGACAGGCACAGAGGCCACACCTCCTTCACTTGAACTGACAGGCACAGAGGCCACGCCTCCTTTGCCTCCCTTTTCCAATGGGAAATATGTAACAATGACCAATCAAAACTGAAGCTGTGTTCATTAATAATAATACACTTTATTTTTAAAGGGTATTTTATACATAAATTACGTCTCAAAGCACATCTCAGAAAAGTTACATTACGAGAGAGAGAAAATAAAACCAATTTGTTATTAAAGATAAAAGTGTTCAAAGAAAGGGAAAATGGACACTGTCATAAAAATGGAAAATAAATAATGTAAGTAAGGAACAAAACACGACAGGGTGTGACTAATTGGTCAACGATTACCATTTTTTTATTTATTAAAGAATGAGACATCCTTTTTGTCAGTTTCGAGTTAGATTTAGCATTGTGGAATACTGTGAAACAAGTTATCACTTATGTTATAGCAGCTGTAAACATTCGCTGTGCTACAAAACAGCATAAAAGTTAAATAAAAAAGCATCAGAAATATCATATTATCTAAAACCATTCCAGTGGGGAAAAATGGATGTCACGGCAAAATATTGTCACAGAAGTTTTGATCTGTTCATACAGCGATTACAAAGCTCATTGAAGTAACGAGTTACAGCACAGAGCCAGAAGAACAACAAACGCATTACTGTCCACATCACTTCTGAGCTCGCGGTTTATGGTTGTTTTTTTTGTTTTGTTTTTTTGAACCGTGAGCTCTCTGGGAAATCTGTGTCATTATTGTGCTATCTGCTGAACTGTAGGAAACTTCCTGCAGCTTCTCATCCATTAACCGCACAGTCACACTGCGGTGTCACACACACTCAGGGCCACGGCTCGCAGTGCGTCAGGGCCGATACACATCAGCGCCTCTCGCTGTCTGCTTTGTTATCAGGGCTTCGTCATGGAACCAGAGAGCACAGACGGGACTTTTTGGGGGAAAATAAACTCTGAGGCTAAGCTTCAAGGCTCCTGCTTTGAGCTCAAGATGTGTGTGTGTGTGTGTGTGTGTGTGTGTGTGTGTGTGTGTGTGAGCACTCAGTAGTTTTCAGTCCATGACACACAGAGTTGTGGGAGTGAATAATATTAACTAACAGAAATTTTCAGCTCAGCACACGAATATCAGTTTCAGAATTATTGGCACCCTTGTGCCCACTTTATTAGGCATGTTCTTGTACCGTACCTGCTCATTCATGTAAATATTCATTCATGTGGCAGTAGCACAATGCATAAAATCATGCAGGTAAAGAGCTTTAGTTACAGCTCACATCAAACATCAGAATGGGGAGCTGTCAGGAAGTAACTCATATAACCACTCTTTACAATCGTGCTGGACAGAAAAGCATGTCATAAATGCACAGCTCGTCAGATCTTGAGGCGGATGGGCTACGACAGCAGAAGACCACTTTGGGTTCCACTCCGGTCAGCCAAGAACAAAAGCTGGGCAAAGCTTCATCGAAACTGGACAATTGAAGATTGGAAGAATGTCGCTTGGTCTTTTTACCTTCTTTTACCTACCGTTGCCTGGGCTTTTACCCAGTTGACTAATCATCAACTGTCCAGTTTCTGTGAATTTGTCCAGCACCAACATCCACGGTCAGAGTCACTGAGATCGCACTTTCGTCCCCATTCTGATGTTTGATGTGAACATTAACTAATTTGTCGATTGGACAATTGCATGAACAAGTGTACAGGTGTTCCTATTAAATTGGCCAGTTAGGTTTGTACAAAATACTGCTCATAGCATGTGATATTTTGTGCATATGGGGGCAACGGATAGTTTAATTTTAAAGCAATATTTTCCCAACTTTTCTTTCCCTGCACAACCCCAGGGTCCAAAATTATTGGCACCCCCCACAAGATCCTCACCCGAAGAGAATAACAGCACTGAGTCTCTTCCTGTAAAGTCTAACAAGTTCAGAGACACTCGTAGATGGATCTTCTAATCATCTTGTAATCTTTATAATCTTAGCTTTGCCCGTGAGGATGCTCTCTTTAATTCAGACCACAGATTTTCTGTAGGCTTCAAATCCGGAGACTGAGATGGCCATTGATTCTGCAACCGTTTCTGTGTTGATTTGGAAGCATGTTTGATTATGTTTCTAATATACAGGCAAGTCGTAACCCCCTGGCAGAGGCAACCAGGTTGTGTGCAGACATATCCTGGTATTCATGACGCCATCGATCCGCCCCTGAGCTCACAGCATCACAAAGCATCACTGATAGACCTGCGTATGTTGTACACGTATACACATACAAACACTGTGCTTGTCACCTCTGAAAGTGCCTGAGTGTGTAGCGAGCGAGTCGTAAGTGCGTTCTCCTCTGAGAGCGCACCAGGCAGCGACGACATGACAGAGGCTGTTTGATCGAACGACGCGAATGACGTGAGCTCTCGACTGAAGAAAGGTAGAACACTGTTTATCCTTTTAGCTGTGCTCAACGGATCCTCATCATCCTCCGCTTTATTCAGAGGGATGAGAGACGGCAGTCTTTCTTTTCACCGCAGTGCAGGAAGGGAGCAGAGTCGAGTCTGAATAGAAGGTGGAAATGATGACACTTCATCACTGACCATTCCTCTCTCTCTCACTCTCTCTCACTCTTTCTCACTCTCTCTCTCTGTCCCCTCCTTGGCCCTCCCACTCCCCAGTCACTTGTTGCCTTTCTCTGACTCTCTGTCTCCAAACTCTTCCTCTTTCTTTCTCTTTCTCGTACTCCAAGCACATATCTTTCGCTTTGCACTTTGCATTTTTCATGCTCTTCCTCTCTCTTTCTCTCTCTCTCTCTCTCTCTCTCTCTCTCTCTCTCTCTGTCTTTCTGTCTTTCTCTCTCCCTCTCTCTCAAAGTCAAAGTCAAAGTCAAAAGGTTGCTTTACTGGCATGACAAATTAACATTTGTATTGCCGAAGCTTGGATACAGAGTTTGGGAACAAGTTAGAAAATAACTACAGAAATAAATAAATAGAAACAAATGTACATACATCCCTCTCTCTCTCTCTCTCTCTCTTTCGAGACTATTTCTCCATCACTTTCTTGCTTTCATTTCATTTCATACTCTTCCTCGCTCTGTCCCTCTGTGTCTCTCTCTTTTCAGACTCTTCCTCCCTTGCCCTGTTCTCATACTATCTCTCTCTGTCTCTCTCTCTGTTATATTTATCTGGCTGGCTTTTGGTTCTCCATCTCTCTCTTTTTTTTTGTCCTTGATAATCTGCATCTTTGTGTGGTAGTCTCACACCTTATATCTACTCTTATGTCTGCCTACTCTCTCTGTTTATTCATGCTGACATTTGACTTTATCTCTAAGTCTTCTTTATCCCTTATCCTCATGGGTTCCCTCTCTATACATCTCTCTGCATCTCTTTCACTCGCTCATGCTGTTCACAAAAATACAATCGGTGTTCTCTCTTGCAGTCCGTTTTATTCCTTGTCTCATTTCAAGTCATGTTCCTTCTTCCTTTTTTTGAGAATAGTCACAGAATGTGCTCTCTCTCTCTCTCTCTCTCTCCCTCCCCCTCTCCCCCTCCCCACCGTGCGCTATTAATGGACAAACGAGGGTCCGACAGAGGTGTCGGGATGTTTTTCAAGCTGTGCGAGATGTCTTCTTGTCCTCCTTGCACTCATCTCTTGCCCAATCACTAGTATCTGGACGCCTTGCCCAGCATCTTCGTGTACTTAAATGAAGACAGGAAATGTAAAGACAGGTGAAGATGCTGAGATGCATGTCAGAGTCGCATCAGTTCCATCGCATTGTCTGTGGTTAGAACTCCCAAAACTCAACCAGCTGCTCTCAGTCTGAGTTCGCAGACTGCATAAGCAGAGCTGCAGCCAAATCTCCTGAAAGATGTCTGCGAGGTTTATTTTGTTCACTACTTGCTTGCGGTTGGCAAAACCCTTTTACTGCTCATCAGCATTCTGCACAAATCTGTTCTGCAAGGCAAACTGTTTACAGAAAAGGCGTTCGGGGAGAGGCGCGGGATACGGCCAGCTATTAAACACTGTGTCGTGAAAACAAACGTCGGTTCTTAACCCCTAAAATGACAAAATTATGGAAAGTAACTTACAAGCTTTGATAGATAAGTGACAAAATAACAACAAAACAGTGAGCTGTGAACAGAATTGTGTAATGTGTAGCATTAATGTTGTTGTTGTTGGCCACGGGCCGCAGCGATGAGAGCGCAGGATTCTTAGCCATTAGATCACCAGGGATCCGTAGTGTGTACGTTAGTATGTGTATTAAGTACTTGACAGAATATGTCTGTAAGTAGTTCGGAGTGGAAGTGAAGTGACTTTGTGGCCAAGTGTGGTGACCCATACTCGGAATTTGTGCTCTGCGTTTAACCCATCCAAGTGCNTCGGTGCCTTGCTCAAGGGTCTCACCTCAGTCGTGGTATTGAAGGAGAAACTGGTGGCTGAGTTATGCGGCAGGAGACGTTTTGTTTTTTTAAATGAGTTAAATGATCTGTTCAGATCGATTCTTTCTTTTGAGTGATTTGGCCAAACGTGCAGCATGTAGCTGTTTAAGGCAGACAGCAAACAGCTTGAGAATGTAAAACTACTTATTTCAGCATGCTTGCTTTGTCTGCTTGTTTTTAGAAGCATCATTATTTTTCTATAGCCAGCCCAGTAAAGAGTGCTACTGCATGCACTGCAACGCTGGAGGACGGAATGAGCTCGGACAGGACTCGTGGAACTCGCTGAACGAGAGAGGAGTGAATCTCAGTCATGATCAAAACATTGAGTAACTCTTTATGACTCAGGAGCGCAGATCAGGTTTGGCAAACATGCAATTACAAATCCAATTTTTACAACATATTTAACTTCATGTGTTAACACAGAGTGATAAAACATATGACGTAAACATATACAGAAAATCGCTTTGATGCTCGTGGAGCCCATCATGCAGAAACTGAGGGAAAGGAATGAATCAGTCCATGACAGTGGATGATACCGGTTCATTCACCATAATGACTCGTTCAAAAAGACTAAATCACATGCAAACAAAATGTTTCTAATTAGAATAATCATATTCTAGTGAAACGTAATTAAAATGTTGGCATAAACAATGATTTTTTTTATTTTAAAGACTGCCTTTGATGCATTTAATTGAAAATAGTATAAAAGACTACATTCTGATCAAGGTCTTGTCCACCTTTCTTTATTTACAACATACGTGGATTAATTAATGTGACAGCTCTCTGAAATATTTCAAATCTTGCGTAAGAAATCCATAACGTTTACGTCCTTGGCAACTCGTTGCCTTTAAAGGTAATAAGACAATAGTCACTTTTCTCCTTACTTGTACAAATAACCCAGAAAATATGTTGAACGTTATAAAAAATAGAATGGTTTAAGCCATGGCCTCAACACAAGTGTATTACGTGGCTAAGAAAACCTATTTGGGAAGCTGTCTCCCAGTCCATAGTGTGTTTGGATGGTCTTTTTATAGACACTCCCCATCTCAGTCTGAAATCGGCAAGAGCCCAGCGCAGCCAGCTAATTCTCCTGTGAGCAGAAACATCACACTGTGCTTTGAAAAAAAAACCCAAGAAAACACGTGCCGAATTTTGACGTGTTTAACCAATCGCTGCCATCTGATGTCGTCATGTGTGTCACTGACTCCTCCCACTCCTGAAAATTGATTTTATTGGTTATCAATATTTAAAACATTGACTTATGAATTTCAGTCTACCATGTAAAGCCAAATGAGCACTCTTAGTAGTTTATATCCATCTCTTCAATTTTCATAAGCTTAGCATTGATATATTTAGTAATTAATGATATAGCTACGTTTCTGAATGGATTTTGGAGGAAATATTCAAATGACTTTCCTAAGGCGATCATCCTTGTAACACACCTGACTGAACAGTAAAATGGTGAAACGTCTCTGAGATTATACTGCTACACATTCATGCTGAGCTGTAAGGCTAAAAAGCATGACAGAAGCTATAGAATGAATTTTTTGCATTGTGAATTGACTTTCAGTGGCGTGACCGGTCGCTGCTGGCTGAGGCACTACCCACTCTCTGTATCTCTCTCGTTCTCGTTCTCTCTCAGCCTCTAAAGCTCAAACAGTGCAGATGAAATGTCAGGATGTGGGGCGGAATGACAAACCCGATTTTCCTTAAGTGACATGCTCAGAAAACGGAAAGTATCATCCGCGTCGCGGTGGCATTTCCCCAGTGTACAGCTTCTGACTGCAGGCACTGTGCAGAGCTCTCGGAGGATTGATGAATCTCTTTCTCTCCTCTCTTTTTTTTATTTCTTTCTCTTTTCTCCATACACAGCCAACATAAGTCGTATTTATATGTAAGGTATACTAAGTTAACTTTATTATTATTTTTTTTTAACATTTTATAGCATTATGTTAATAGTTACCCTTGGCCTCTTGGTTGGTTTTCTGATTAATCCCCTCTTTTGATTAATCCCCCGGTCTTTTGGTAGACGATCTCCTCTAGGCAGAGTCACGGTTGTAAATATTTTTGTCCGCATTTTAAATAACAGATATAAAGGTGCTCTGAGAGATTATCAGAATTTGGGATTTGCTTCATAACCAAATGCTGACTGATATGTTTCCATGGTACTGTCATTTTTTTGTTTAGGTATGTTCTCTACCAAACTCTGGGGCTTTCCAGAATCAGGTGTGTTTATATTGAGATCAAATGACAATGTAATTACACACAGGTTAACTCTGATTACTAATTACGTGCACCAGGTTGCACCAGGACTAATTTCAACAGTCAATTGATGCAAATATCTAATCAGCCAATCACGTGGCAGCAGCACAAGGCATAAAATGATGCATGATTTGAATGGTGTTTAAAAGAAAGAAAAAAAACATCCAGTTCTGCTGGCGGAAACACCTTATTGATGAGAGAGATCAGAGGAGAATGGCCAGACTGGTTCAAGCTGATGGGAAGGTAACTTAAATAACCACTCTTTACAACTGTGGTGAGCAGAAAAGCATCTCAGATCAGAGTTTTTGGGTAGATTCCTAACAGTTAAGTCCATTTCATTTACAGCTCCTAATACTACAAAATATGGAAAAGTTCAAGGGGGGTAAATACTTTTATAACACAGGTTATATTAATGGAAGATTGGGCTAAAATTGACAGACATCTTTGCCTGACAGGATATGTTGTAACCAAGTATTAGAGGTGACATGCCACGCGTGATTATTATGATTTTAGTTTTTGTCCAGGGAGCTGCTCTTTCACTGACTGAGTGCAGTCTAGCTAGAGTTCACGGCGCCTGTTTTGTTGTTAACCAGCCTCAGTAAATGATGAAATTACTGCACATATCGTACTGCTACATCAAAAAAAAAACGATCAAGCCCTTTGAATGTAATGTAATATGAAGTTATAGCCTCTACTGTATATTGGGAGCTTTTGGCTGCATTCATTTTTTAATGCTCTTGTTGCTGTGAAAGCTGTTTAGTGCACACTGCATTGTACCCTGCGTTAATTTTTTTTAGTGGAAAGACCAGCATTTTAGGTTTCTCTTTTTTTATGCTGTGTGCTGAGCACAGAAAAAAATGACAGGTCTATTCTGCTTCTTGTCATCTATATGCAGCAGGTGAAGCTTGTTGGGTTTGTTTTTGTGTTCTTTAAAACTGCATTAAAAAGACCTGAAAACAGTTTTGCGCACAGCGCTGTGTGGTGCAATAGTATCAGCACTGCTGCTGCCCCCAGCAGCTTCACTGTGATAGTTAATTATAAATTGTATAATTCTTAAAACTTGAAATTATGATTATTTCAACTAATCGTTGCAGCCATACGGCAAACTGACCGACGGGTGTTATGACGCATCGCAGTGCAAAAATGTGACCATGTGCATTGTGGAAACGTGCGATTTACACACACATGCCATTACCAGAAAACATGTGCACTTGTAAAGAAACCGATAGCACCAGATCACAACGAGCAACACGCATTATACATTATACAGTTACACAACCACATTATAACCATGAAAAAGAGCTCTTTGGTAGCTTTTAAATGGCGGGCCTGTAGAATACAATCATTTTAGCCGACTTTGGAGCTCTATTTCTAGGGAAAATGATGCCTCAGGCACAGCTACCGAGCTTATTATGTTTCAATCTATCTTTTTTTTTTTTCATTATTTTTAAGATGGTGAACCTGTGGAACATTGTGTTTATAATATCAAACTTTTTGTTGGTAGCAATTTTTGATTTATTTAGTGTTATACAGACAAAAATGCACATTGTTTTGCATTGTTTATTATTCAATATTAAAAAGGAGTCATTTCACTTATAATTTTTCTTCATTCAAATTTTGTTGAATCAAATAGAATCAAATCATGACCAGAGTGTATCCTTACATCCCAAGTTTTATCATATGTCAGTAACGTATATGTAACATAAGTGACAACTAAAAACAGCGGATTTTCCTGGAACTTACCAGTCTAGCGGGAAGAGTGAGCTTGCATTTCTTGACAGCTTTTCAGGAGGTGTGTTGAAAAGGTGCATCTCATTTCCGGCATCATATCCGGCGTCTAACAATACTTGGATTTAATGAAAGCATGTGCACCTTTACACAGTCCAGCTTTACACAGATATGAGTTCACAAAACAGGACCATCATTTGAGACATTTTATTTCTCTTTATTTACTGTCATGCTTGTAAATCCTTATTCACTAAACATCTGCCATTTTTTGGGGGGTTTGTTTTCTTGACTAATGTTGTTCCACTGAGTCAAAGTAACTCCATGCTCTCACGGAACTATTGGAGGTAGACGGTAGGTGGATGGGAAAATTTGTCCATTTTTTAAATTGCTGAGCTCCTACGCTAGTGCAGCATGACAGAATTGTGAAAAAGACTAAACTAGCATGTGCACCTCTTCATTTAAACATGGCACGTTAAATTGCGGGTCCAAGTAGCTTTTCAAAATAGCAGCACACAATCATTATTCATGGGTAGAGCTATATTCCTAATATTAATTTGTAAAATAAACAAAAGAGAAAATTGTGACTTTACCTCACATAAAATCGGGTAAATCGGGTGACCCCTAGTTCGGGAACCCCTGATGTAGCCATTGTATAAGTGAGATAATGTTCACTGGTATCCCTGATATCAGACAATAACTCTGCTTTTGATATTAGATGCTTTGTTAGATGTTTTCTCTTATATCTGCTTCACTGCTTGTCTCACTTTGTCATTTTCCCTCTCCCTACCCTCTTACTTCTCTCCTATAGAGATCTTTTATTCTGTATTGTCACTTGTTCTTTCTCTCATTGTACATCGGTCTCTAATTATTTGTCTTTCAGCCTTATTCTCACCTTCCATTTTCTCACTCTCACTCTCTCTCTCTCTCTCTCTCTCTCTCTCTCTCTTCAGATTTAGGATGTGATGAACAGTAGATGGACTTTGTCACCTCTCAGAAAGCTGTTGCAGTTTGAACATATGTCCTGTTTTTCTCTTATAAATGATATAGAGTCTGTAATACCTTGAAGCTAGAGTTTGATAGATCATAGATAGATGTCTCCAGTTTTTATTTCCCTCCGGTCCCAGATGTATTCAATCAGCCAAGACCTTTTCGGTGCGTCACGTTTGCTTTGTTTAGTTTTTGAACTTGAGCTACGAGTGTAAAACGTCATTTGAATCAGTAACACCATTTACACATTAGCCATTATGTAAAATAACAGAGTAAGTAAAAAAAAAATTAAAAAGAAAAACCAAACTTGTACAGTTCCATGTAAACGCTTTGGGCCATACATCCTACCTGAATCTGTTGCTCGAGGGGAATGACGTCAATCGAAGTGCTGAGGAACAAAGTGAGTCAGCTTTAAGATGGAGATAGAACCTTTTTATCACTCTGTGACCTTTTTTCTGTCCATTTTTGTAGATAATAGTGTGTCATACAGTGTGTCAGAAACCATAGCAAGTCTGAGATATGGGAAAAAAAAATCATCAGGAAAATTCACACATAGCTGTGTAGTCTAGCAAGTGACAAGTCGCTAATTTTTTTTTTCCAATGAGAAATGGTAGTAGTCAAAATGTAAAGGCTTCTAAAGCTAACTATTTAAACACAAATTAAATAGTTCAGTAATGAGTGTGAAAATTGGTTGTTTGATTTACATGTTACATGCTATGCTTCGAGCTAATTGTACTAGCTGTACAGTGTGTATACTATGTATACTAGCTAGGCTCCAACAATCTCTGCTTCTTCCTTCCAAGCTTTATTTTTCTTTTGTAATGTCTCGATACACATTTATTGAGAGATCGGAGTGTATACTATAGGATAGGATGGCTAAGATCATCTTCCATATTTGCATGTCAAACAGTAAATGGGAATTAATTGCAGGTAGAAACTAGAGTTGTAAATGGGGAACTGAAGAAACGTCGGACCACCATAGGATTGGCCCAAGGAATCATTCGAGCCAGTCATTCAGATTCGTTGCTTAATGACATCGTACTTAATTTGCATAGAGTTGAGAAGGTCTGATTTCAAATGTCATTTGGTGCTGTAGCTGAAATTGCTGCTCCAAGTCACACGTACAGAGAAAATGAGCAGCCACCTGTCGCTTTGTCACTTACTAGCTATAAGTTTCCATTACTTGTTAGCTATGATAGCTTTGTGTCTTCAATGTAAAGCTAAGGTTTCATTTTTGCCTGAACGATTGCTTTCATTTTTTGGACTGGTGTTCTGGAGCATTCACAGTCTTTGGCTTCTGATCAGTTTAGAGTGATGGAGATTTGTGTGAGTCGGGTGAAGACTGGCTCAGGATCAGCTCTGTTGTTCTCATATTCCGTTTTCTAAAGGCCAGAAAAATAATATCATGACTCGGCCACTAAACTCCCATGTACCTTCTGTGACGCGTCTGAGAACCTTTTCCTTCTGCGGATATGAGAGCAATCAGTTTTGGAAAGAGGACAAGCTTGTGTTTGCCTATCAGTCTGTCGGTTCACAGGATCTCAAATGCACAGAAGAAGAGAGTCTTTTATAAAACAAAAGCCTTTTGTCTGGATTTGTTTGCATTGTTGAATTTTAAATCGGTGTTAGAATTCTGAGCGAAAGGTCAGCTCATATCCATTCTCAGAGGGCCATGCAGGAGCGTAGGGGTTGTGTTTTGATTTTGACCTTCTGCTTTTTCAGTCTCTCCTCCGCGAGCATGTTCAGGTCTCTCCCTGAAGTGGTGTAATATTAAAATTGAACAGTGGAGGTAACTGATCAACTGAATGTTTATGTATTAGACTAGCTGACACAGCCTTTATCCCCTGGCCAACTGCTGCTGATTACTCACATTGCCTTTTCTTTCTAAACTTCACTTCCTGTGTTGAGGATTCAGCCTTTTAGTGTGAGATCAGATTGCCACGAGTTGCTCTGATGCTGAATCAGAGTCAATATTATTGGCCAAGATTCGCTCATAAGACAGTTGCTTACAAAATTCTTAAGAGTCGAATAAGAAAGAAAAGTAAGAAATAAGTAAGTCAAGTCAAATAGGGCAATTTGTGAATCAAACGGACAAGTCCGTATGAATGTACTGTCATCAGTCATGATACAGCACCCCTGGAGCAGAGAGGGTTAAGGGCCTGACAGTGGCAGCTTGGTGGAACTGTGGCTTGAACCTCCACTAATATCCCAGAGCCTTTAACCATTGCGTTCCTTAACACTTTGGAATGGGATGTTCTACAAGTATACATGGGTGTCATGGTCATGTTTGCACATACATTTGACCATCTTATTTTCCTTGTTCTTTGTGGGACTACAGGCTTCATTTGTGTTTCACTTTTAAGGTGGGAGTTTGGCAGCTTGCATCTCAAAAAATGCCACCCAAAAATATACTGTGTTTGATTCACTTCTTGCAGTTGGACTGAATCATGTTCTCACTGCAGCTGAACCGTGCTAGGGCTCACTTGGAAGAGGACCGGCATTACATCTCTTGTGTGGTCTTGAACCAGTCATATATCAGTCATATCTATTTTGGTCTGAGATATTTTTTGATTGCAGTTCTTCAACTTCTTTCACTTCTTGTTGGTCTAAAACAGTCCTGATGGTCCTTTGGTCATTTTATTAAAAAAAAAATAAAAATTGATAAGAAATCACATCATGACTATGGACACATTCATTTTCTATAAGAAAATATGGTAAAATGTTGATTTTGGTTAGTGTAATCACCTTGTTCCTCTCTCGCCTCAGCTCAGAGAACATGAACACAACCACAGTTTCATCCTCATAGGAGCTGTGTTGCTTGCCTAAGTGAAATACTACATTTGCACAACCTGCATTTTCATTTAAAGGCAAGCAGCAGCAGCAGCAGTGATTTAAAAACCTGCGTGGATTTTCATTTTCATGTTTCATAAGAGATGATTATTCGCTGAGGGTTAGGTTTGTGTTTATGATCTGCAGTCAGCACACTGCCAGTGTTGACTAGTACAGTTCTGGTCGAGCTAAATAAATGAGCCCTATATGCTGTGGGCTTCATAGGCAATCTGCTTACACATACTCCCATCTGAAGGGTTTGAAAAACCAATCAGCGGTTACAGCGTTTGGGGTACTGATTTTTATTTCCCAGCTTTGCCAGGCTGCCACTGGCTGGGTCATGGAGCACGAACACATGTTTCCTTTGATACAAGAAGCCAACATCTGAACTGCTGTTCTTGCCACATCACAGGGCAGAATAACACACTCAGAGGAAAGCACTGTCCGCCCTCTTCCACATACATGAGCTCAAAAACATCCGTGATTGGCTAGTGTCACTGTGGTTGACCAGGAAGAGAGACTATGCCATCCCTTCCACCCAGAGAACACAGCCTGTTTTGCTCTCTCGACTTCTGGCCATCGTCAGGATTCAAACTCTCAACCTCCCAACTAGCATAGTTATGTTGTAGACAAATAGGATCACAACCAGAAAAAGATGGGCTCCCGATTGGCGCCCTCACCTTTTGCTGGTTGCTGACCATATTTGTCCACCATGTAACTACGAATAAAACACTAATAGCCTGGACACAGAATCTGATTGTCCCAGGTGCCAATGTTAGTGGGTTGTCCACCCCAGATGGCATTAAGATAAATTTGTCCATATGAGAGGCTTCTCACTGTGAAGGGCTTAGGCATTGCTGTGAGTAGGCCATAGCTATAATCGCAGATTGGACTGCACCACTAGCTTACTGTCTATATCATGGACTCCAAGGGAGCTAGAGAGATGAAGACAAAGGTTTCTAATATTTGCCCAATTTTTAAAGCAACTTTATTGGGAATTAAGAACAGGGGGGGAAAACTGGACAACGTCAAGGTATGCAGAAATCAGTAAATTACATTCAGTTAAATTTAAACCTCCATTCTGAGCAAGGATATGAGACACGCTGTAGGCGACGTGTGCAAATACGTCAGCCACCAATGGGTTTAACCCTTACAATAAAGGGTTTACTAAACGGGGCTGTAATTGGTAACTTTTCAGAAAAAGGGAACTCGGTTGTGAGTTTCCTAGAACGTTCTCTTAAGGTGCAAACCAAAAAGGTTTGAAGCGCTATAACACAGTACATGCGCATTTTGTCAACCATGTATACAGCATTCAGTGACCTCACCATACATCATCGATGCTATGAATGTGTATTGCTATGTTCCAGCAGAACCGGGTTCATCTCTCATCGTCTTCTGCTCTCCATGTCAGAGACCTCAAGCTTTTTAGCTTTAGATGGTAGAGGAGAAGGCATGTATGCAGTTGATTACGTGTTAGCGTAGATCCGAGGGTCGTACCCATCGCTCCTAAAAGGTCAGCAGTGAGTGAGTACTGACCTTTTCAATAAGGTGCTCACCAACCTGTCCTGAATCTTTATCTGGACTGAAAGTGAAAGTCTGCCTTGTCTTAATCCACTCACAGTGTGTGCAGTCTGCTAAAGGGAAAGCCAATTTAAACACACACCTGGCCACGTTCTCCAAGCTTTAATTGCAACGCACAGTAGCGTTAACTCAGTAAATTGCATTTTGGATGCAGGATTGGCCTTTGGCCAGGATAGATTAATTCTGTGTGTGAAGAGAGTAGGCCACTTTGGTCACTGCCAGGTTTGTGTGGCTTCTTCTAGAAAACCAGCAACAATAGCACTCTTGTTAGGGGTTTGTCCCTTTAGATTAGCCACGTCGAGGCCATTATCTTACCCGTCATGTCCCCGAGCTGCCGAACAGGCTCATATTGTTTTTCGTCAGGTTTTTCATTACAGCCAGGCCTCTGTCTTTGCCTCCGCCGCTAGAGTTTGCCATTTGACGGCGTTTCTAATCCTAGCGGCTCCGCCGTTTCCCATAAGGAGAGCTTCTGACATGAGATACTCTTACTCTACTTTCCTCAAGGTGAGATTTTGGGACTATTTTTCTGTTCCGATTCTCACACACGGGGGTTTTATTTTTGTGCTCGCTGCTTAGTGTGCAGTCTCATGAGAACGTAGCCACTAAAGACATTGTTTAGGAGCACACAAAGGCACACTATAGCTTCAGGATTCAGGTTCAAGTCCCAGCCGTGCTGTGCAGCGGGGTATCTGAGGAGAAAGTTGCTGGCAGGGAACGATGGAGATTTACTGTCTGCGAGGGGCTTCAGTCAGCCAGGTCATCAAAATATCCTCGTAGCTTATTAGACTTTTTTTAGAATATTGAAGGTCATTGGATGAGTCAAGCCTCTTGAATGAATGTCTTCAAGATTAAACCACAAATCTACTCTGCTAGTGCAGACTCCAATTTTCCAAATAAACCATTGGCCAATAATGGTTACTCCATATACATGTATTTTTAATGTGGAGCTCCATTTAGAAGGACGCTATGTAAGTAAACAACATTTTTTTTAATGCTGCATTTGCATTCGAAGATAAGCCTGTGCTATTTGGAAGGCGGAATAAGGACAGCTGTTATTTAAGGTTTGTTATTTTGGCCAAATTTGAAGGGAGCATTGCATCTGTTATGCTTTGCGAAGGGAGCGCAGTAATCATCATCACATCTTGACCAATCGGATTTGAGAATTCAGCATAAGTGTGGTGTAAGGGTACGTGTGATGATTTTTTTTTTTTTTTTTTACTCGAGTAGACAGCATTTTTATTTATTTTTATAGTGTAGTATTTCTTGGTATCCACTAAAATATGAATTCAGTTTTTCATCAAATAGTTTAAAATCAAATATTCACAAATATGTTTCCGATTGTGTCACAGCACATAGTCTAGACATCAAATATTCATGAATCCAGACATGAAAAAAATGCCACTGCAGTACATTTCAGTGTGAACAGAGTCGCCCTGGACTATTCTCTGGTTAAGATGTGTGCTCTGGAGCCTTACTCCGTTTTCATAAAAGATTATAAAAGGATCAATATATGAATAAATTTCGGGTGATCAAAAGACTCTTAAATTTAACCACCTGGAAATATATATTTTTTCAGCCTCCATGTCATCCTCCTTTATCGGCATCCGCTAGCTATTTTTAAAAAGCATATTAGCAGTACGTCAGGCACTAATGACAATCTTTAATCAAACCTTCTTGCAAATAGCTACCTAGTAATTGCTGATACACATCCAGGTCATTAAAGATTGTTCATTAATTGTAGCCTCAGAATGAATCTGAAATGATGAAAAACAGTTCAAGGAGAAACGCCAGAGCTTTTTGTGATGAACCCAAAAACCTTTGAAAAGCTCATTTGCATATTTTTTTTTTATTTGGTGAAATGAAAACCAAATGAATGCAACATACAGTGTTACGCAACACAAAATGCAGTTTAATGATAATTAGAAATTGGAAAATAGCGTGGCACAAGACTGCTGTACGTCCTCATGGCGCTGCTTGATGCTCTGTAGCCTGTAGTTTGAAAAGATAGATGCAGATGTCGTAAAGATGTTTCAGACACATGACCAAGAAAATCATTTAAGGCTTAACAAACACTTGGCTTATGTTATCTGCAGTGTTTGATTATCAGCACTATACTGAAACGCATGCACGGTAGCCTCTTTTAGCCCATGCCTAAACACTAAATTGGAACGCAATTCATCTTTTTTTTTTTTTTTTTTTTTCTCCCACACTTTTGACCTTACACTGTGCTTCGCCCCGTGGCGTCGCGGACGTCTCAAACGTTGTGAACACAGGGATTAAAAATAGCAGGTTCAGCAGGGACATGGCTGACATGCTTCCTGCTGCAGAGAGAGTAGCGCGGTGACGAACCCGAGCCCACTGAGGCTTTAACATCACAGGGGAAGACCTGATTCTGCTCTTTTTTTTTCCTTTATCTCTTACTTTTTCTCTCCATCCAAACGTTGTGCGAGTTTTCTGCTGCCGTGTTGACTACTCGTGCTCCCGAAGGTGTTCCTGTAACCTTTTTAGTTCCCGCCTCAGAGGAGGTACTATTCTGCTGGAGCTACTGAGGTTGAGCTCGCCGTCCTGAACGTTCCTGGTTGGTCAGAAATAAGCTTCATGTGATGAGCAAACCTCACTGTGATTAATCAGCAATGATCCCTGAAGCTTGCTTAGTATAAGAGGAGTGTTTTCATACAGCGTTTATTTTACACAAATGGAGTTTCATTGAAGTGCATTTTGTACACACTTCCAGGTGGTGTTGCTCGTAGCAACGACAAAAATAGGGTGGAAATTGTGCTTCATGCAGCTGGTTTAAAACTCAACACTGAAGTACCACGTTTTAAACCATTAAACACATTGAGCTGTATTCAGAGTTGGCGGCTTAAATTCAAATGTTATGTCATTGTTTGAGTAGGGATTTGGCTTCCACAGCTGCTTAGGTTGATTCTGAGCAACCCATTCAGAGTATTAAACTCCCAGGCTGCCAGATTTCTCTTAAGTCAAAACATCCAAGACTGTCAATAGCACCTAAACCGAAACCTTTAAACATAAGTC
>CM074951.1:22169580-22203791 GCA_037577455.1 Pangasius macronema | reverse complement strand
CGCAACCCTCTCTATTTATCCGGGCTTGGGACCGGCACAGAAGTCACTGGACTGTGACCCCCATGGCTAGATTGAAACCTTTAAACACAAGTACTTGTCTTTAAGCCTGAAAAAAACACGGGACAGACAATGCAGACTGAAGAGGCAGACAGCACTTTTTCTTATAATATTTCATATTTCTGCTAATACGATGTAACAGAAAAGCAAGACACGATTTAAAATTAAACAAATAACATGAAAGACTAGTGTGATGAGGTAAGAGTGAGAAGATGGCAAGCGTTCAAATAAACAGCCCAAAATGTACATACGTTTCAGCGTGAGGTATTGTGCTTACATCAGAATGTTAGCCATTGGCACTGGCTTTAATAGTGCTCCTCGCTCGAGTCAGGATAACGTAAGAAAAATGAGACACGCGTCTGTTTTCGGCAAACTGTCCCCCTGTGGCCAACCCTCGCAAAATTCCTGAATACAGCTTAAATGCGTAGGTATGTCTGAATAACGATGTGTGCAGTTTCAGTATTAGCTCCTGATTCGGTGTTCAAACTCTGACTTGCACTGTCCAATCTTAGCGTTTTATTTACAGAAATACTATTAAAATATCAACTATTTTAATTATAACAAGTTAGCTAGCTGCTTCCGAATCATGCTGTGCTAATTTGCATATCAGGTTCAAACCTATTTTGTGACATCACTAACTCGGCTCAAAGGTAAAGCACCCTGACTTGGTTTCTTCTTCTTCTAAATTTTTTAAGTTTTAAAATTAAGTTTGACATTTTTAGAAAAAACAACACCTTACTAAATAGTAGGTCAAATAGTACACCCTTAAAATGAGAAATTATTTTTTGTTATTTGCAAAAAAAAACATTTGATTCATTGATTTTTACCCCTGTTTTTTTTTTTCTTTACAGTTATGTGGAAGGATTATTTATTTTATAGTGTAAACAGAAAACGATTAAATAATCATGGCATGAGAAATTCTTTACAGACCCGACAATGATTATTTTATGGCCCTGCTTCGAAGAACCCTTTCTGACGTGTTTATTTTTTATAGGTGCTGTACTATTTTGACATTCTTTTTGGCCAGTGGTGTCAAAGGAGGGACTGGAGCGCAGAGTCATCATTTATTGAAACACTCTGCTTCCATCTTCTGTTGCTCTATACGCTGCCTCTTCCACCACAACCAAGCGTTAGATGATATTTCATCATTTATTTATGCCTCTGCTGTTTCACACCTGGTACTAAATTCAGAATTAGCATAAAAGCAGGTAAAAAGTGCTTCTGTCTCTTTCTCAGCGTCTGCCTCCGTCCCTCGTCTCTCTCGCATCCCCCTCGCGTTCTGTAAATCTCAGCGCCAAGTGAGGAGCACAATATTTTGCCCATTAGTTCTCAGCAGTACAGAGAGATGATGTGGGTTCGGAGTCATAAATTCAGTAGATGGGAGATTAACACATTCAGCTGGCTCTCTGCGTCACACTCGAACCCAGTGGCTGGTGATTGGGAGTCTTGGGCCATCTGGTTCATCCGTTTAAATCAAACACACCTGCCCTATTTGCAGTAATGTAAAGTATAGTTTGTATTAAGGGTAGGTGTGTAATCAGTTTCCATGCAGGTTGGTGCTGTGCGTTGCAAATTGCAGGACTGGACAGGATGCGGGATGAAACTTTTACTATATTATATATTACTGTGGAGGTCTTTTTAATGACCGTTTGAGCATCAGAGGCGTTTGCATTCGCACTGGAAGAACAGTCAACGTTGTCAAGTATAACTAGAACAGAGTGTGCCATTAGGGCGGGGCGATATGATGTGGACAAATCAGTAACATCTAGAGAAAGAAAACAAACCCTACTTGCTATTAGCGGTGTAACAATCCAACAATTTGGATCAATGCATTGATTTAAGGCAGTGATTGAAATGAATCAAGGCAACAGTCATAAATCCAATGTTCTTGATTGTATTTGATTATAAATTGGTGATTAGCCTGCAACTCTGGTATTGTAGCAGATTCAGCTGTATCATCAAATTTTGTGTTGTTGCCTTCAGAACCGAAATAGCATTGTATCATATCATAGCAGATTCAGTGGGTGAAATCGTAACATATCGGCCATGGCAATGAGTTCAGTGTTCTTCAGTGGTCTTCCAAGTCAACAGATCTGAATCCAGTAGAACACCTTTGGGACGTGGTAGAACGGGAGATTCACAGCATGAAAGTGCACCTGAAAAATCTGAAACAGTTGCACGAAGCAATCATGTCAACCTGGACCAGAATCTCAGAGGAATGTTTCCAACATCTTGTAGAATCGATTCCATGAAGAATTGAGGCTGTTCTGAGAGCAAAGGAAGGTCCTACTCAGTATTAGTTTATTGTTCCTAATAAAGGGCTCAGTGAGTGGAACTCAAAAGTGTACCGTATCGTAGCAGATCCAATGGTATCATCAAATATCTAATTGTTGCCTTATAAATTGAAATTGTATTGTTGAAAATTTAGTGGTATCATCAAATATCGGATTGTTGCCTTTGAGAATGGAAACCATATCATAGCAGGTTAAGTGGTATTATCAAATATTGAATGATTGCCTTCAGAAGGGAAATCATAAATGTTAGCTACCATTTTTAGGTTTCCAGGCAACCAAATTATGGGACAGGGCAGCACGTTGAAGTTTTTACTTAGCTGATAAATTTATCCTTTGTCCATCCCTGGATATGATATCAATATTGTGATAAATTACGTCACACTATAACGCTGACTGACTCCATTGTTTCTCCACGTTACGAGTACCTGAATAGATTTTAACATCAAATCATTTCTTTTTTCCTCCTTTTCTCTCATTAACTAATTTTCCGTAGTTCCCACTCTCGGCTCACGGCTGTCGTTCCTGCTGGGAGTTTGATGACTCCAGCGCAGCAGGATCTAGATGTGCATGAAAATCTTGTGGAAATGTTAAGCGTGCCATGTCGTTTCCTCCACTTTCCCTTCTTCTCTCGCCGTTGGTTTGGCCCTGTGGAGGAGACGGAGCAGAACCGGGCAGAATATGAATTCTGGTTATAGGTTCGGCTTGTTATGGAAAGACTTGCTGTAATGAATAGAATGGCTCTTATCATTCATTCATTCATTCATTCATTATTATTATTATTACATAAAAACAATAATGATTTTATTTTATACAGCAGAATTGTGATAGATACTTTTATTTGTATGTCAAATTTCATTTGGTTTTTATATATTTATATAACTCGGATGACTCCACCATTTCATTACTCTCAGATCTGATGTGTGTGTGTGTGAGTTTTTTGGGCCTGATTTCCATACACTCATCTCACGTTTGTCACACACATTTACTCCACCAGTGTCATGTGACTGATGTCGACTCCTGGACATCAGCAGTGGTTTCTGTTCCTAGAAACATCTTGAAGAATGTTGTGCCCTTTTCATCTGAGCCGTAAATGCCACCGCTCTTGTTCGGTAGTTTTCCGCTTTGCTGCAGAATTTGATCGATTCTCAAGCTTCCTGGTGGAGGAGCAAACTGGGCGCTGCGGGGCAGGAAGGAAATGGCTAGGGGTTTGTGTGTGTGTGTGTGTGTGTGTGTGTGTGTGTGTGTGTGTGTGTGTGTGGTAGTCTGAGAAATTGAGGAATTCCTGTTCCTGATCTGAATGTGTTCACTAATTACAGCACCACAGGACATGAAGAAGCATAGGGAGGCTCCTGAGACCAAGCTGGAAAGAGGGAAATAATGCTGCAGTTTTTCTTCCACTCTGTCTCCTGCATTTTTGAGCACATGACCTCTTCTTTTTAAAGGTGTTTTTGACAGTTGTTGCTGTCTTTCTTTCCTTCCTTCATTCCTTCTTTCCAGTCTTCCTTCTCCTTCCTTTCCTCCTTCCTTCTTTGCAGTCCTCCTTTTCCAACCTTAGTTCCTTCCTTCCTTCCTTCCTTCCTTCCTTCCTTCCTTCCTTCCTGTGTTCTCCCCTTTTTCTCTATTAATTTCCTCCCTTCCTTTTCTCCCCTTCATTTCTTCTTTTCCTTCCCTCTTTCTTCATTTCTGTCTCTATCCCACCTTCCTTCTATTCCCTTCCTTATTCATTCCCTTTTCTCCTTCCCCTTTCTCCCGTTCCTTTCCTCTCTGCCTTCCTTCCTTCCTTATTTACTTATTTACTGTTTTTATTCTTTTACATGTTGCTGAGTACATGTGCACTGTGTGAACTCGAGTGTGTGTGTTCTGATTAAACCCTCTTTAACAGCAGTGTGTTGAGCTACAGCCAGTAAGGAACCGAACGCAGTTATCCAGCACCTAGAGACACTGTGCTGTGTTTTACTACCTACTGGAGTAACAGGACACATCTAAAGAAACCATCCATCATAAAGAAAAATTCTCTCTCTCTCTCTCTCTCTCTCTCTCTCTCTCTCTCTCTCTCTCCCATTTCTGCTCTGAGTCACAGCGTGGAATTGAGTGGGATGTATATACACCGATAACATTATGACCACCTGCCTAATATTGTGTTGGTCCCCCTTTTACTGCCAAAACAGCCCTGACCAGTCAAGGCACGGACTGTGCTGTGGTATCTGGGTATCTGGCACAAAGACGTTATCAGCAGATCCTTTAAGTCCTGTAAGTTGCGAGGTGTGGCTTCCCTGGATCGGACTTGATGGCCAGCACACCCCACAGATGTTCAATTGGATTGAGATCTGGGGAATTTGGAGGCCAAGTCAACACCTTGAACACTTTGTCATGTTCCTCGAACCATTCCTGAACAATTTTTACAGTGTGGCAGGGTGCATTATCCTGCCGAAGAGGTCACTTCCATTAGAGAATACTGTTGCCATGAAGGGGTGTACCTGGTCTGTAACAGTGTTTTGCTAGTTGGTATGTGTCAAAATAGCATCCACATGAATGCCAGGACCCAAAGTTTCCCAGCAGAACATTGCCCAGAGCGTCACACCGCCTCCACCAGCTTGCCTTCTTCCCATAGTGCATGCTGGTGCCATCTCTTCCCCAGGTAAATGATGCACACACACCTAACCTTCCACATGATGTAAAAGAAAATGTGATTTATAAGACCAGGCCACCTTCTTCCATTGCTCCATGGTCCAGTTCTGACTCACCTGTCCATTGTAGAGACTTTTGGCAGTGGACAGGGGTCAGCATGGGCACTCTGACAGGTCTGTGGCTACTCAGCCCCATACACAGCAAGCTGCGATCTATCATAGCCAGCTTTAACTTTTCAGTAATTTGTGCTGCCATAGCTCTTCTGTGGGATCAGGCCACATGGACTAGCCTTCACTCCCCACTTCACTACTCTGTCGTTAGTTCACCGGTTGTCCTTCCTTGGACCAGTTTTGGTAGGTACTAACCACTGCATACCGGGAACACCCCACAAGGCCTGACATTTTAAAGATGCTCTGACCCAGTCGTCTAGCTATCACAATTTGGTTGTTGTCAAAGTCTCTCTAATCCTTATCCTTGTCCATTTTTCCTGTTCCCAACACATCAAGAACCGACTGGTCACTTGCTGCCTAATGTCAACCTCAACCTATCTCAACCCTTGACAGGTGCTATTGTAACGAGATAATCAATATTATTCACTTCACCTGTCAGTGGTCATAATGTTATGGCTGATCGGCGTATACTGTGTTGATTTTTACAATTATATTCTGCCCTCTCTCCGTATAGGTGTGACCCTGCAGCGGTGGTAATTGCAATGAAGTGGCCATATGTAATATTTAATCATTTAAATGTGAAAGTTTTCTGTTCCTGGTTTCTTTTTTTTGGCATTTCAGCATTATGTATATACATATATAATGTGCACTCTAATGTGTCTGCATAATGTATAATCGAAATATTTAGTCATCAGCATATTTAGTCTAATTTAAAGTGCATGGCCAGTGCTTAGATTTGCGTCAGCATGGAAATCAGAGTGTAAGATGAACACTCGAGAGGTCATTTATTAACGCTTCATTGTACAGTCTAAGTGACATTATCCAAGTGTGTGCAATATTTCATATCGATTTGATTACATATTGAGTTTTAGTGGCAGAAATAACCAGCTAGCAGACCGAACACACAGCTTATGTGCTTCATCTCTGTAATTACATTTTCTTATGTTGATAATTTTGTAGTGTCACAAATGTGAAGAATTTAATACAAGAGCTCACGGTTTTTAGGAATAAAGCACATGTTTTATTCTTCTTATACCACAACAATTTGTACACGAATACAATTCATCAACACCTCATACATTTTATTGGTTTATAGATACCTTTAATGTTGCGGAACGTCCATGAAACATGTTTCTGCTATCACTTTTGCTATAGCAGATATAATCAGACATTCCCTCAGCAAAGCCTTTCTCTCTCTCTGGATGATAATGAGACAAAAAAAAAGCTTGTTATGTTACAGGAAAACGTAGTTACAGCTTTTCCTCTGACTGTTATCAAGCCATACACTGGAAACTCCTTATATAAATGCTAAACAACCTTCTCCTCACAGAAATCTTCACTATCTCAATGATTAGCAATGATGTATTCCTAATTAACTAATCGTAATTGTTCCTTGAAGCTAGCTTCTGTTTTGCGTACCAGTCTTCTGGATTTTCTAGATTAGATAGATAGAATACTTTTGAAGAGTTTTCTATCTGAGACGCAGTTCATGACAACAATCACGACGATGGTGTAAAGTTTTAAACAGAGCCAAAACCTGGCGAACAGTGATGGTCATGTCACACTGCCCCAGCACAGATTATTTTCCATTAACAACATGCCTCGCCGTGTTTTATTCCTCGTGTATCGTTCGAAGCTGGATGTGACAGCGAAAATGACTAACTCATTCTTCCACCTCCTGGCTTTTTGAAAAAAACTTGTCAACAATTGTAAGCTAACTTTTCTGACTAGACTGGTAAATCGATGCAAGTAATATTCCGTTGGTTTGGACACACAGAGTAATGTGCAAAGGTTTTAGGCATCCTAATTTTTTAATATGGTTTTGTCTTAGATGTTTGTTTTATAACTTCTGCATTATTAATCCATAAAAACACATACCTCAAATGTCACGTTGCTTACTTACCTGAATGCATGTTCGGCGCATAGCTAGCTAGCTGTCTAATGTTAGTCACATTCCAGTGTTGATATCATTAGCTAAAAAGCAGCAAATTATTCATATGTATCTGCTGAGTTTCTTCACAAGTAGCTGACTTTCATGTCATAGTCACTGAGAGTAGAGTTAGGTTAGCGAAAGTTGTGTTGTTTCATAAAGGTGTGTGTGTCCATGCTTGGAATATTACTCTAGCGAATAACATGCACTTAGTGAAGGGGTGTGAAACTGTACTGTGGCATGAAGACGTTTGTAGCTACGTACTGTGGCTGTATTTATATCGACCATTATGTTGTTTATTTACATGAATGCTTAAATGACTGCCACGCCGTTGTTGAAATGCCATTGACACTTGTGTGCCAAATGCTAGGCAGCCATTGACGTTCTGGCAAAATTGGCTTGCCTAGTCTTTTAATGTAGAAACGTTTAATTTAATTATGTTTGAAGGCATCTTTCCTTTACAGCATTTTTTTTATATGTGCCTAAGACTAATTTATGTTTCTGACATGATAAAAGGTTCAAATTTTACAGTAGTCCTAACTTATAATTCTGGAAATGCAGGCTTGGGTTGCAGAAAATTCATAATGTCCATCTGAGTTCATTTTTTATCGAGAGCAAACATGAAAAAAACAATAGCAAAAACCATCAAATTATTGCGCAGGCATGAGAATACACATGGAATACTAACTTTTGATTGGCTGGCTAGGTTTTATTTTCTGGGGTTCTAGGGTTTCGTAGTCCAGTACTCCTTATACTGTGTAAACACATTAAAATATAACCAGTGATTATTTATAGACTACATTATCTGGAAATGTGTTAAGTAAAAGTATCAAGACTAGAGCAAGAGAATGCCACGTAACCATGACAACAGTTATAAAGTGCCTATGATAGTATATTAATGGATGGGGTTGGATAAATAAAATGAAATGCATTTCCTACTTTCAAACGCATTCAGTTATGTGAAAGCAAAACTATTTTTCCCCCCAGTAAGTAGGCCTTATGTATAGTCAGATCCAGAATCTTAGTCTTAGTAATCAGTTAGCTTAATCTCACAGTGAAAATAGGAGAGTAATTGGGTAGACTTAGTCAATGAAAAGATTAAAAACAAAACAACAAAAAAAAACACGTGAGTGAATTAACCACACAGAAGCATCTGAGTATTAAAAAAAAAGAAAATAAACTGTGCTTCGTGTCATGGTGTTTCTTGCCTCCATCTTATCCATTGTCATAACAGCACTTTGTAAGGTGTTATCTCTTCCGCATTGGGTTGTTTTATTGTAAATCTGTTATTTACAAAGTAAGCAGATTCATTTGATATATAAGCCTCGCTACCTGACAGAGGCCAGCAAAAAACACTTTATAGTCTGTAGTTCCTTTCCAAAACCCAAGGTCACTTCACACTCATAATTGCAAACATAATAGAAGCAAACCAAGACTAATGTGATACAGGATGCACACACAAATGAGTTGACCCTGCTTCGCTTATTAGCAATAAGCTCATTTGCCTGCTGCTTTCATTCTCGATGCATGCAGTAAACACCAGTGCGAGAGCAGTGAAGCGTCCACACAGCAGGCCCACCTCTCCTCAGCTCCACGACTTTGACCTCCCGCAGACCGCGCCTGTTCTTCTGTGCTCTAACGTTTGAGTCAGAAGGAGTTCAGTGAAGTAGCAAGAGGGAAAAAAAGATGTTGTGTTTCATATATCCTCACAAACGTGTGTGTGTGTGTGTGTGTGTTTGTGTTCTGTTTGAAACCCGTTTGGTGAGGTTGAGTCTGGAAGTCACTCCGGTGCATAAATATATAAAACAATTTTAAATTTTGGAAAGATCGGCTGATGTGACTCCAGCATCACAATGTATTCTTTCTGACTGTGTTGATCGTGCCATTTATCAAATGAGAGGTTTTAGTAAATATCAGGCAGCCTGTGTTGATGCTGTACTACACACACATACACACATACACACACAGTGTATCCCCATCAGTATTTTAGTCAAATCAGTTCCATGAAAAGACATCCGATCTGTTTAATCCCCATGGTACAGTGCTTTGTTTTGCATGGTGCTCTCGGTTCATATGTCTGCTGTTACAGTGTGCCAGACAAACTAAAGGAAGAAGAAGTGATGCTGCTGTTTCATGAGGTGTGTGGGACTGCATCTGGTCTGCCTATTACACAGCATGTGAGGGCCAAAAATGTTTTTTTTTTTTTTTTTCTCCCAGAAAAATAAGATTCAGAGCAGGTTGAAAGGAAACTGACTGCAGTCTGGTGGAAGACTCAGGAGTATAGGGGGGAAAAAAAACAATCTGTCAGGTTTACCAGAGATGATGTTAATGGACAAGAATTGGGTACGAGAAATTATTGTATGTGTGGATGAATGTATAAATAGGTGAATGGATAGAAGGAAGAGCTTGGGGAAATTAAGGGTGAGTCAGTGGGTAGATGCATGGATGGATCGTAAGGTGAATGGATGCTTGAATGGACGGAAAAGCTGGGGGTGACTTGGTGGATGGATGGATGGGTGGGTGGATGAGAAGTTGAATGGATACCAGGATGAATGGAAGGAAGAGTGGGTGAGTGGATGGACAGATGGACAGTGAATAGTAATGTGGATGGATGAAAGGAATGGGTGGCGCAGTGGAAGGTTGGCTCAGTTGGTGATGGATGGGAAGGTGAATGCATGCTTAGATCGAGGGAAGGAAGAGCTGGGTCAGTGGATGTGTGAATGGATAGGTCAACAGATGAATAGAAATGTGGATGGATGGAATGGGTGGAAGAATGCAGGGCTGAGTCAGTGAGTCAATTTTAAGATGGATGGGAAGGTGAAAGGGTGGATGCTTTGATAGATGGAAGGAAGAGGTGGAGGAAGTGATAATGTGGGTCATTGGGTGAGTGGATGAATAGATTGATGGATGAATGGAAATGTGGGTGGATGGATGGATGGATGTAAGGGTTGGAGGAATAACTTTTAAGATGGATGGATGGATAAATGGATGGACAGACAGACCGATGGGAAGGTGGATGGATGGGTGGATGGATGGAATGGTGAGTGAAGGAATGGAGTGAATCAGTTTTAAGATGGAAGGAAAGAACGAAGGATGGGGTGGAGGATTGGAAGGATGGGTCAGTTGGAAGTGGGTGGATGGAAGGAAGGAAGGGGTGGGATGGTTGGATGGCTCGAAGGGCAGAGGAATGGAAGAATGAGTCAGTGGGTGAGTTTTAAGATGAATGGATGAGGAAATAAGTGGATGGATGGATGGAAAGATAGATGGGTGGGACGGTGAGTGGATGGACCGGTCGGAGGATTGGTGGATGGATGAATGTTAAGTGAACAGTCAGAATGGTGGATGGGTGAAAGGTGGATACACAAATAAATAGCTGGAATACAGTAAAAGAATATGAAAATGAATAAGTGGTCCATAAGTTAGAAGCACGCAAAATACAAAAACTCAAACCATGTTGTAGTCCCCAAATCCTGCATATCGCAGTGTAATGTATGATGTATTACATATTAATTGTCCATCTGCTGCCCATTAGTCCCAAAATGGGATTTCGGCTTTAGTCAACATCCACATTAATGTTGTCCAAGTGCAGCCTCTCACTGGGTTTGTTATAAAATCACAGCAGTTGGCAGGAAAGATTTCCCATATGGCTGCGTGATTTCTCATTGGATCAGCAGGCATCTGCAAGTGTTCTTCACTTTCACGTTCTATAAGATTCCACAGTTCTTTTTTTTTTTGTCTAATGTTAAATAGTACTCTGTGTGTGAAAGGTGGTTTCTTGCATTACGCAATTACAGATAGAATTAACTCGCTTTTCACCGGAGCTTAAGAAACGGCCCTGAATATATTTTACACAACAGGCAGAACGATCTTAAATATGTCCTGAAATGTTCAAGTAATTACTGCCATTTATTGACATTTTGTTAGAAATGCAAGATGCCTAAGTGCTTAATTTCCTGTATAATTGTCTCCTGATTTGTGAGACTTTAGTGCCTGGTAAAAAAAAAATAATAAAAAAAATGAAAAATTGAGCCATCACAATAGTGTTACAGGCTTTTTTTAAATTATTTTTTATGCAGGCTGTGACATTTCTCTTCTGTCCTTGAGCTAAGTTTTTAATCTCCTCTTCTCCAGTCCAAATATCAAGCTGGAAACTTTTGGCTAGTAATTTTACATTCCCTCCTTCAATACCAGCGGGTACTGAAATTATAAAGCTGGGAGCGGGCTGCAAAGTCATACAGACCTTTTATTTTGGCAGCAAGCAAAGTTTGATGTCATTTTGACGGGCAAGCTCTAGCATCACCTGGCTAATTAAGCTCTTTTGGGCAGGAAATGGGCTCTGTCTTCCAATCACCTTGATGTGAACCATCAAGAATATACAGGTTTGATCTGAGCAAAAAAAATAAATAAATCTGAATTCTGCCAAGAAGCTTGTAATGTGAATGTAGCCTTAGACCATATTCACTGAGGCTTTAATACCGGCACTGCTGCTACAATGTTATGTTGAATTTAATGCCGTTGAAATTTGTCGAAAGTGTGAAGTCTTTCAAGCAGGAAAACCGTGATGTTGCGTTTTGTGGTTATCATCCAAGCAAACTGTCGTTATTGTTCCACCTCTGATTCCAGCCATACAGCATCACATTTGGACAGCTCTGATTTAAATCGATGAAGTGTGCTCTATTAGTAATCCTCAACCGCATCTTATCGATTAATTGAAACTTTCCTTCTGCCTTTCTACACAGATTTGGACAAGGACCATCCAAAGAGCGAAGGGGGCGTGGTCTGGAGAATGACAGGCGGACTCTTTAACCTGACCAAAGGAGCGGTGGGCGCCACGCTTGGAGGAGTGGCCTGGGTGGGGAGCAAAAGCTTCGAGCTGACCAAAACGGCCGTGACAAGTGTCCCAGCAGCCGGGGTGGGATTGGTCAAGGGCAGCGTCTCCGTGGTAACAGGTGGAGTCGGGGCGGTTGGGTCAGCCGTGGCCAGTAAAGTCACGACGAAGAAGAAAGACAAATCAGATTAGCATGGCTGACGGCTTGGTGCACGTTTACTTCCTTCGACATTTCCGTTACTGTCTGAGCAGGTGTACGGCCACTCTGTTGGGTTTAAGCATTACCAAACAGTACATGATGCTGATCGAGATCAAATTCCTGGCTGAAGTTGCCCTCTTGTGCCTGACATTACAGACATCATTAGCACTACAGATGGCACAAAGGGCAACTTCTGTACTTACTGCTGGTGTGCATTTGATGATTGGGCTCTCCTACTGTTTGTTTGTCTAATAGTTTCTTTTTTTGTTTGTTTATTTTTGCTTTGCTAATATTATAGTTGGGAAAGGACCGCTCTATTTACACGACTTTGGGGGGAAAAAAAATCACAGATCCATCTTGAATTACACGTCCAATCCTTAGGAAAAAAAAAAAGCTCAAATGTGAATATATGGCGTATTTGTACATTAGGACCAACCAGTGTGAAATCGAAGTTAAGTATTAATAGATTTATGTCTTATCATTTTCCTAATCTAATTATGTCTCTCCATGAGCTGGGTCAGGAAACTAAAACGAAACATATGCAGATCCCAATCCTGGAAAACACCCATTTAATCAGAGGCTGCGTATAAATCCTGCAGTTGATCATTTTCATGAACAAAAAAAGCCCTATCCATTCCAAACACAGCCCACTTATTGTCTTGAAACTTCGTGTCTTTGACTGAACGAAGGAATGTTTTGACACTAATGTTTCCTAATAATGCTGAGCCACATGAGACATGCGCTATATGCTTTTTAAAAAGTGGGATATTTTTCTTTCAGGTTAGCAGTGAATGAATAAGGAGACACAGAATGTCATTTCTATGCTTTTCATCAGGCATGGACACTAATATTATTCTTCACGCTGCATATGAAAAAAAAAAAAATCACACTCCCATACAACACCATTTATCCCATACAACACCATTTATTTCCATACTGTGATATTTGGCCACCCCTTCATTTTGATTGTTGATATCATATTACCTGTGCCTGTCTCACTGGGCAGCACTTAGGCTTAGTAAGCTGACTAGCATGGCTTAGTAAGCTTACATATA
Organism: Pangasius macronema; assembly: GCA_037577455.1. Lineage (NCBI taxonomy): Eukaryota > Metazoa > Chordata > Actinopteri > Siluriformes > Pangasiidae > Pangasius > Pangasius macronema. The sequence goes on along the minus strand of CM074951.1, from coordinate 22,190,630 downwards.
GGCTTAGTAAGCTGACTAGCATGGCTAGCTAGCTGATTTTAAAAAATAAAGTTCTTAGTGAGGATCTAACATACGATATTTTCCTGTTAAAAAGTAGTTGTATGTAAAGGCGTTATAATTTTATGAACCACAAATTTTTAATTAGATTAGTAAATCTGCAAGTGTATCACAAACACAGTCCTTTCATTATAATTACAAATCCAAATTTACGCCTTTACAGTTTTGCGTTTGCGATCAGGAATCACAACGGTACGTTTACGAATTACCGTTTACATGTCCACACGACATGTTTACAAAGGTTTTAACTGAAACGGTTTACTATTATTACATCTGTTGGTACTGTTGGTACGAATTTTTTTTTTTACTAGGGATACTAATTAGTTTGGACGGATTCAAAATGCAAAGTAAGGAATATGGAGGAATGTAAAGCAGAGCATAATAGAGTGCAGTGCCCTGTAATGCTAACGCTAGCAAACGCAAAGTCACCTTGTATTTAAACACTCCATCGAGCAAAAATGAAGACGCTTTTCAGACTCAAATAATGTCCTTATGTGCAACAAGGTAGCTCCAAAGCTCATAGCCGAAATGTTTCCCAAAGACTTTCTGCCTTTTGGTTTCATCGCCAGAGACATTATGAGGAAAGGATAAAGATTACGGCTGCGTAAAGTCGCCTCTGCCAGGGATTCAAGTACTCTTTTATTTTTAATAGTCTGTAGTAGTGCATGTTAGTTGGCACATTTTAGTCTAGGTTACTCTGCCTCCAGCAAAGAGCGATCACATGTCCGGTGGGCTAGTTAATGAATTTATGATTTGAGTTTTATGAGCCATCAACCGAGAGCCATCAAAACTGCATCCAAAATTGTTTTCTGTACCGTGAGACGTAGCTCAGTGGTTGAGGCACTGTGCTACTGATCGTAAGGTCACCACCAAACTACCACAGTTGGGGCCTTGAGCAAGGCCCTTAACCCTCAAGTGCTTAGTTACATCCTGTCTCAAAGGCATCAGCCAAATGAGGTAAATGCAAACGTGAGAATAATGAATCGTGAATGTGGAACGAGAACCTCAAATTTCTGTTTCAAGTCAACCTGCAGATTTACATGTTTGACTATGGATTTGTAATTCATAAAATCGCCATTACGTTCACATGCAGTTACTTCTGACAGGAAATTAGCTCTGTATCATGTTGCTTTACAAGAAGAGAATCATTTCTGGCAATCTACGTACATATATCTCTACCTACGCAACGAATACTGTGTTACGTTTTTTTGCTTTTTATCAGCAAAATTGTCCTGCAACGTTTACAGGAGACCAAGAAACCACATTTACTCTATCTAATCTGGATGGTGTTAAATTCTGGAGAGAAGTTTGGTTTGGGTTTCTTAGTTTGGCTCTAAGTAACTGTCCTGTCTGCAGTGCACATCAACAAGATTTGCATCATGATTCCTAAAGCTGTGACAGAAATCAGGTAGACCATGTCGAATGAGATGTAGTTACAGTATATGGAAATGTACCTGCCATGATGGTTAGGAGAGTTGGGCCACAAATCCAGCACCAATATATTTTTCTGTATTTTCTCCCGTCCACTCTAGTTTTACGCAGATCTTCTACACAGCGTGCTTTCAGTTTCTCCTCCTTTCTGTCACTTCATACTCTGATTTATCTGTGTGCTTTTTTTTTCGTGTGCACAGTTCCTAGCTTCTCATGACGTGTTGCATGCTCCCGCTGTATGCTGTTCAACTCTCTTATCATCTGTATCCATCTCCATGATTTTGGTGAGTGAGCTGTTATGTTGGAGGCTCTGTTACTCTAAACTGAACTTCAGAAAAGTAGTTTTTTTGTCTATTATAGAACTATTTTTGCTAAATTGATGCTGTATTCTACAATTAAAGCAATTCTGTATTTTAAAGCTGTGTCTTGCTCATTCATTTATTTATTTATTTGCTCATGCAAGATAAAAAGAAGAGATTGTATCCTCAAGAAATGGGAAATGACACTAAATACAGATGGGCTTCATTCATGCTGCGATATATTTTGGACTTCTGTAGCAGGATAGAAGGGCTTCTCAAACATTTTTCAACCCTGTACCTGTAAAATAAATCCCACTGTCCCCATCAGCACAGATTTTTATTTATTTTTTTTGTTAATAATCCAATAGTTCATATATAAGGTTTATTATTTAAATATGTGTAGATGATAATCTGGCTCTTTATTGGTGCCACAGAGCTTTTTTTTATTCCTGAAAATTATTATTATTATTATTATTATTATTATTATTATTAGAAGCCCACTTGTTTTTGAGTTGTTGAGTTATTCAGTTTATAATCACAGACCCCATATCTACGCTTCACGCATCCTCAGACCTCACTTTGAGGACCAGTGATCTATAGAGCACGACTGAGATGATATCAGGCAGCTATGACAGCACCCGAGCCTTACCTATAGAGTGAGACCTGTTTATTCATCATCAGTGCACACTTTATCCTGGTCAGGGTCACAGTGGATCCGGAGTGGATCCCCGGGACACGGGGTGTGAAGCGGGAACACACGCTGGATGGGAAGCCTGTAAAGTGCACCACAATTTAGTGTAGCCGATCTACATACCTACGTGTTTTTAGGAGGTGAGAGGAAGATGCACAGAAACTCCACAAAGTAACCTGAACTCAGGATCAACCCGAGGAGCTATGAGGCGGCACCGCTAGCCGCTGCATCACCGTGCCACTGTTTTATTTATCATGAAATGTGCTAATGATGCATCTAATCTCATTACAGTTATAGTTTGGAGGATTTTTTTTTCATTTCTGATGGATGTCATTTGTAAACCAAAAAAAAAATAAAAATCTCGATTCATTCTATGTAGCCTATATTAAATAGGTTGGCAGTTTTTCATTTGCACAAAAAATATTATAGGCTCCTAATGTGTGAGTCTTGTATTTGCACTTTATCCATTAGAGATCTACACTGATACTCAACTGTTTACATCAGCACTGTGTAAATATGCATACTGGATTCTGTAATCCTCCTGATGCAAGGTAATAGGAAATGAAGAAAAAAAGTATGATTTCTGTAAAATGCCTACTTTGCATTAATGCAGAATAAAAGGTCAATGAAAACCGTACAATAAAGCGCTGTACGTCAGCATTATATTTCAAACTGTAGTAATTGAGAGATGCTGAGAAAGTGAGACTGCGACATTCACAGGTTTATTGCATGGTGTTACCATCTCAGACCTCTATTTAGCACATGGATATGTTTTTCAGTTCTCCATCCACAAACATCCACCTTTATCAAAGCAATGGGTTGAATACAGGGACTTCATAGCCGGATAAACATAATGAACACATCTGCCATTCTCATCCTCAAGTCTCCTCCAGGCTGAAGTGAATATTTTGGTTTGTTTGTTTTTGTGCTGTTTGTACTGTGTGACTGCGAGCGTTTTCCCAAGTTCATAGTGCAAAACGTGTCGAATTAAGGCAACAGTTGAAGTGTAGAAAAATAGCTGTAGGTGTGATCACTCGCTACAAAAAGGGTGCAAAGGTCTTGTCCTCAATCAGTGAAAGGGACAAGTTCTTGAGCTCCTCGGGCGAGTTCACAGCTCTGTAGCCTAACTCCTCTAAAACCTGCTGACATACCGTCTGTGTGTAATCGACGATGTCGTGCGAGAGCTTGAGCCTCCAGCTCTCAGCGTTTGCAGCCGAGTCCCTCAGAGTACCGTATTTATGCTTCGCCAAACCCTCGTTGCTTCCTCTGGTGTTGTTTCGAATCCACTCCTCAACCCCTTTCTCCATGGTCAAGCCAAGGAAGTCGTAGATCTCACGGGTCTTTTGGAGGGGCCGGCGCGCTAAATCCTCGTAGCGCACCAACATGTAGCGGCCACGTAGCCATGCTGGACGCTCAGAGCCTGTGTTGATGGAACGTAAGATGTCGTCACACACCGCCGTGATCTGGCTCAGGTCGAGGTTGTATGGTTTGCGCCCTGTGGCCCTCCAGATCCTCCAGAGGCGATAGGTATCTCTAAAAGTCTCGATCCTTGATGCCAAGATGCCTCGTGGGTCCCTAACCAGCTGGACAACCTTCAGGTTGAGCCGTGGATCCTCCACTAGAGCTCGGAGATCGCCGACTTCTGGGATTCGCACCGTCTTGATCGCCACATGTCGCCTTTCTCGGCAAGACTCAGCCGCCAGGGTCAGGTTGAGGAGGGTGCACTTCCTCACGCACTCACCCTCATCTATATTCACGTCATTGAGGTTGAAAGCGTCGCAGACAGGCGGCGAGCAAAGCGCCCGACTCGCTCCTCGCCGGAAAAGCTTATCTGTGGTGTGATTTGCAGGCAGCGGTTTGATGTAGCTCTCTAAGAAATACAGGTCGCAGTGGTATAAGCTGCGCAAAAGGTCACGACTTGCCCCAAGCATCACCCTGCGATCTGAAGTGTACCTGCTGTGAGTGAGGTGAGGAAGCAGGGCATTCTGGACGTGATAGAGTGGCTCGAATAAATAGAACACATCCGTGTGCTGGTTGAAGAGCTGGCCGGCAAAAGACGAGCCGCTGCGAGTGGTGGCCAAAATGAGGATGTGAGTCTTGGCTCTGGAAGCATTGTATGGGAAATAAGGAAAGTCATCACAAAAGCGGTCGAACGTCTCCGGTTCCTGAGCCAGGCTGCAGTTTACAGAGCTCGGCACGGGACAGATCTGAAAGGGCTCGGACGTGAAAGTCCTGATCGCCGTGTACTGGATGGCGATGGACGCCAGGCCGAGCAGAATCACAGCCTTCCAGGAACATTGCATGGCGGAGGAACTTCATTTAGACAATGCAGTCTGATACGGAGCCCATCGGCGAAGGGGCAGCTGAGAGGAAACAGAAAATCGAAGTAAGTGCATGGTTAAATTGGTGATTAACAAGACATTAGCAGACATGCGTAAAATAACATCCGTCACATTTTACTTGATTAAACGCACAAACAAATTTAACAAGTGTGAAATTGCACATGACTCTGCAACATTAGTCAGCATTCATGTAGACTGGAGATCCATCTTTCAGCCATGTTCATATTCATATTCCATGAATATGTTATTGCTGCAGATTATAACAGTATACAGGACTTATTAAAATGTGTTTTGTTTTGTTTTTTTTATACTACAGTTATTAATTTAACACAGAGTTAATTCAACACTGGGGACTTAGCTGTGTATGTGCCCCACTAACAGGGGAAGATTAATTAGACTAGCCTAGCCTACTTAAAAAATGAGTTCCCATAAACCCTCAGTGGCTGATTCCTGCTGGATGTTGCACATATTTGCAACATTTTGAAAGATTTCTAAACTCTAAACCATTACACTCATGAGATATAACCTATTAGGGAGCAGAGCTCCACAATGTTCATAAAGACACACAAAAAAAGGAAGCATTTGTGATTTTTTTTTTCTTCAGTTAAAGTGAAGAGGTTCTGCCAGTTTTCTTCAAAGCCCCTTCAATGATGGACTTCAAGCACCTGTGGAGAGGGTTTATAACGCTTCATAGCTGCTGTATATACGCTATACTCTGAGTGGACCATGTTTACAGTGAAAACAGTAACAGATAGTAATAGATATTCCTTTTGTTTTAGAGGCTAACAATTAGCAGCAGTATTTTTTTTTACCGCAGTGTAACGGAATTAGCTTCCCTTAGAGAACGCTAAATACATAAATGAGAGGTCGGATCTCAAATGGCTGCGTGCTGTCTGTATACGTGCACTGCGCGGGGTGGGAATGAACAGCGTAGTGCACTATATCTCCAAATAAAAAGAAAGAAAGAATTGGAATTGAGCCACAGGAAGCTGAGGAGAATGGCACGTTAGGATTAAAATAATGAAGGGAATAAAAGGTTTATTTGTTTTACTTGCCTAGTGAAGTTGTGTGAAGGCAAGGCGAAGATGTGACGCTTTCCGTTAAACCCTCCGGGTTAATGTTAATGTTGTTATAGCCGGTCGTAGAGATGCGAAGATTTGTCCATATGAATAAAAATCAAGCTGTAATCCGTCCTGACGGCCCACAATGCAGTGGTGACAGGCACGTATTTCCCCAGAAAAGAATAATAATGATAATAATGTATAAAACTAGTAATAAAATAATAAAATAAGAATCGAATAAAATGTTAAAGATCAAATTATTACGCGCGCGCAGCACCTCTCTCTCTCTCTCTCTCTCTCTCTCTCTCTCTCTCAGTCCTGAAAGCTTCAAAGTGTTGATTTCTCCTCGCGCGCGATGGGTGAACGGATGGATGGAGGTTGGAGTGCGCGTGCCGAAGTGAGGCGCGAGCGAGACAGTGCCTGAGTGTGTGGTAAAGTGAGGCGTGGGACTGCGCTGCGCGAGCTCCAGCTCCCCTTCAAAACCACCTCAAAGCCCTATAAGGACGCTTTACAGGCTCCTCCCACTCTGACAAACGATCTCGTGAGTCAGAGGAGAGGTGAAAAACCGGAGACAACTTTTCAATCTCTCTCACACCCAGAATGCCAATTTCTACATTCGGGCATTTTGGGAGGTGTTTCAGTTACCACATTTAACTCAATTTCACATCAAAATACAAGCCTGAGGTAGCGAATTCACAAAACAATTTAATTTTCCTTCACAACAAATTCATTTAATCAAGAAATGGTTTAGCCTGTTGTACAGGTGTTAAATTCTGAGGTAACAGATTTTGTTATTAGGGGTCCAAGCACTGACGGCTCTGAAATCCTGTTGTAACTGTTAAGATTCTTTCTTTCTTCTTCTTTTTCTTTCTTTCTTTGTTCTTTTTAAAACAAATCGTTCAGACCAAATCGTAAGTCATAGAGACTTGATACTTGGTCAACCGGTAGTACTCCCTCCTGCTACTCAGGCAAGATCGGCCCAATGGTGGCGCTAGAGTGCAAGCTTTTAAGTTTTGGTTAATATCTCATGTACTGTGAATCCTACAAAGTTCTTTTTTCCACTAATTCCTTGGGTCCTGCCAAACCATGTGGGCCCTCCTCAAGAACCATTTAGCTCCACCCATATAGATTTTTCGCTAATTTGCATATTATGCAAAGACTACTTTTGTGAACTAGGATTTTTTGGCCTGTTTTCACAAGTTCGGTGTCAAGCTACTCAGCAGGGTGTTAGTAAAAACATTATGGCCTCCACTTGTCAATCAGTACTAATAAGGCGGAGCCTTATTTACTCAAACAATTGTAACTTATGAGTACTTGCACAGATTCGTATGAAATGCATATACAGGAGGAGATTCTGAGGCCGTAAGCAAAGTTTGGGGACATGGTCATACATAGGAGACGGAGCTAAGGTCAGATAACTGCTAACCATGAACCAAGTCCAATCGAGCTAAAATTTTGTATGGTGCATCTATGTACTAATTTGTAAATGGGTTTTTGATGATGACTTAATTAATTAAAAAACATGGCCATTATTGACCAATCAGCTTTCAGCAAGAATTTGACAGGGTTAACACTGAGCTATCGTCATGAAACCTGAATGGTATGTTCAGATATTGCCCACTAATAACTCATGCAATCTCATTCAAATTAACCACCTGGGGGGACTTATTCATATTTTAGCACACATAAACAAGCATGTCTGTTGGAAAATAAGGTGTATAAGGAATTATTTTTAGGCTTGATTCTATTGCTGAAACTAGAGAAGATTGCATTTAGCCACACCCACTCAAATTTATGATAATTTGCATTTACCAGTTTTGTGTTTCTGCGTATAAATTATGCATATTGGGAGGTTGGAGTGGCACTAAGTTAGGGTAAATGTTTATGAAATAAAACAAACATAAATTTTCCTTTGGGTTTGCACAAACTGAGATGCTTATTGGCTCACTGGATGGTTTATCTTAATGGCTGCACTTTAAAAGGTCAACAACAAATGTGGTCACAGTTGAATTTGATTGAATTTTTAATTGCAGCAGCAAAGCGTAAAACAAAGCGTCACCCTTCCCTATACTGGAAAACAGAGGCTTAACCATTTCTATTGAACCTTTTTTTTTTTTTCTTGAATGGCAAAGAACAAAAGTGAACAAAATGTTCCTTCTAACAGAGCTTTTGGTCCCTGCCTGAGATTTGTTCCCTGTATTCATCCAATTTAAATATTTTACCATAAAGACAGACAGAACTAATGATTGAAGCTCTTTAAAGGTTATCCTACTCAAAAGCAACTTAAATGTGTGGATCTAGTGATAAAAAGAGAAAAATGAGAAATTCGCAGATGCTAGTTGGCAAAAAATGCATAATGCTACCGAATCATATAATGGCATTATAATGTAATTATAATTACACTGGGATATGGTGATAGTGAAGTAATGATAACCTATTTCATCAGACCAGCCTTAAATATCTCCATAAAATCAAAAGCTGAGCCACAGAATATCCTACAATTTTCCACATTACCATCATGAGCTTGAAAAGACATAAGAGTGACAATTTAAAGACCAGAACATGATGAACGCCAGTGAATATAAATGAAAGGAAATTAGCATTCCTGGATAGGCTGCTTAAAAATTATAAAAGATATGAAAAGTCTTTAGAGTCCTGGTAGCTAATTTATGAAAAAGCTATCTTATAAATCATTTATTCATGTAAGTTGAAATGAAATTACCCATTTAACTGTTGGCAAGAAACTATGCCTCATATATTATTTATTATTCAGGAAATGCCCGTCATATTGAAACTTATCACCAGTTCATTTTTTTTTTTTTTTATAAAAAAAAAAAAATACTATTTCAGCCGACCCTAGATTAGGAGAATGTGTCAATAGTTCATACAATGATTTATCTTCAGTAAGCACTTTATCCTTGTTAGGGTCAAGGTGGATCACCGTGCAAAAACTAACACAGAAACAAACTCTGGATGTGATGCCAGTCCAGCTCTGGGCTTCACACACTCACTCCCAGTGATACCTGGGACGAAAACACGAGGCATCTTTTACATCTTTGGGTCAGAAACCTATAAAATAAAGCACCAAATTATCAAATAATTAAGGAAATGATGTTGTAGTGGTTAGAGGGCAAAACAGGAGGCAGAGAAGCTCACTGCTCATTTATTATTTTTAATTAACATTGAGAATGAGCACAACACTAGCCTCGGCAAGGGCTCCAAGCTGCTAGAAACCAAAGAAAGCAGAATATGAAATTATAGCGTGTTAGAATTGAGTAGAAAGAATAAAACGTTTCCAATTTTTTTTGGACAACATTTGGAGTATTTTAGCATTTTGTTTATAAGAATTCATTTTAAATATTCTTACATTTGAAAATCTAACCAAGGAGGTTTTTTTGATTTTCCCACTCAAATACACCCAATTTGACTCACATGAGGTGTAGTCAATAATTTTGGCATAAGTTAGTTGAAGGTAGCTCTTGTAAACCTCGACACTTGCGATACTCAAGTGTCCCTCTTATGCAACACCCCAAAACACATGCTGGGGAGTTCCCCCAAAATTTCCTGAGGAGTTTTGAACTGACAGGTAACATGACTGACAGGTGAGCAGATCTGTGTCTTTGACCTTGTTGGTCGAATGTCAACCAACAGGATCAAAGACACAGATCTGTTGGTTGAATGCCAACAAAGCCTTGGTGCATCCACAGAGACCGGGGTCTCTGAGCAGCTATTTTATTGAATATAAGGAGAACTTATTTTCTTATAAAAGCATTCGCTGTCCATACCTTTAATTTCCAGGCTTAGTAGATGTGGCCTTCCAGGACGGCAACTGATGACCCCTACTATAAAGACAACTTTGATGTGAGAATTTTGTCTTGACAGCGAAATGGCTGGTCTGATACTCACCTTCAAAACCTGAAACTTCTTCAATTAAAGTATGGACCATGTTTTCTCCTGTCCATAGCCTGGATTTCTGTGCCTTGATCACTGAACTGATATGAAATAGATTAATATGCTAACTATCTCACTATTAAGCAGCACAGAGCACTAGGCCTAGAGTGAGAGGAATAAATTTCCTCTTAATTAATTCTTCCTTTAGAACTTCAGACGGAGAGCTGCAAGTTTTCTCTACAAAGTCTTCTGCCGTTTCTGCCGTTCGGTCCCCTTACTTTGTCTTTCGGTGTTTTTTCCTCTCAGTCATGCCAGACTCTTCCGTTTAAAAGGAGATTTTTCTCACAGCCTCTGCCGCCTCTGCAGTCTCAGCAGCTGCCAAATGTGAGATTATGGCTTAGCTAAATCAGTTTTATCTCTGTGTGTTCAGCGCAACTTCAGTTTCAATCAGTGTGTGCTCAAGCATTGGAAGATGTCAGGCCCTGCGTATTGGTGTGAAAATGAGTGTCCGTTTTCTAATCCAGCCTGGCGAGGGTGGCCAATAAGCTCTCCACACGAAATAAGGCCATGGCGCTGGCCAATTAAACTCTGCACTGCCGTTCGGAGTGAGTCGTAATGTCAAGAGGTTCAGAGTGTGTCAGTGTTTCAATATCACTCTCTTTACCATGTCATGTAGGAATCTGAGGCTAAAGCTCTTTCTTAGACGGTAGCGTTCATGTCACGTTATAGTACATATTATAAAGTCTGCCATTTTATGAAATGTCAAGAATGCAAGAACAAACATTGTTGTTTCAATTGTCTTTTTCTTTTCAGGGATGTGTCATACAGACAAATTAGAATAGTGAGATTATATTGCTACATATTGCAATTGTAAAATGCCTTTGAGAACAAACTAGTGAACCTGTGATAGGATAGCGTTAAAGATTGGTCTGCATTCATTTATGTGCATTTTATATGCTTGATATCTGTATACTGATACATTGTGCAGCCCTTCAGTGTTGTTCCTGGTGGCCATGTGATCATGTGGGTTACCCACAATGCACTGTGAGCCTACAACAGTGTGAATATGTTAGCAATGTCAGATTCAAATTTAATAAAATTTTTTCAAGTATGTTTTGTTACCTGTGTCATATAGATACTAAGAGTCTCAGTGTCATGGGTCAGTATTTGTCTGATTGTGTTGTAGATGTTGGTGCAGATTGTTATCTTGTATTAAGATTGATACATTTCCTATAAAGTGTCCATCTGCCATCTTTCCTTTTGGGCGATGTATTTACTGTATCTACTTCTTATAGGAGCAGGGAATTAAATGTTCCTCAGCTGAAGTGTTAGTGGTTGATTTTCATTGACAGGTATTAAGAAAGACTGTTCCAATATTTCACTTACTTACGAAGCACATATGCCAGCCAAATGAATGATTTTAATGTCCTCAAACTGAAGTAGTAATCATTTATTTTTAAAAGGTACCAACATCTATGGTTTATCTGTTGCATTTTGGATTTTGCTATGTTGTTGCCTAGCTACATACACTGTCACCATAAACAAACTCCTCATTGGATTTCAACTTTTCTTCATTCATCATTCCTTATATAATTTATACTATATAATTTAATTAACAATTTCCTTGATTTTTCCACATTTCATTTACACCTCTCTAAAATGAGTCCTACCTTATTGCTCAGAGAAGCAGATCTACCACACGCAGGTCTTTCATGAGGAAACTGGTGCTGATGTTTATGCCTAATGATGTGTGTAACAATAAAAGCAAAACTTTAGGAGGTTTAGGAGTGTGCTTATGGGAATTTTTGACCATTCTTCTAGAAGCTCATTTCTGAGGTCAGGCACTGATGCTGGACTCGCAGTCTCCGCTCTAATTCATCCCAGTGGTGTTCTATCCGGTTGAGGTCAGGATTGTGCAGGCCAGTCAAGTTCCTCCACACCAAACTCACTCATCCATGTCTTTATGGACCTTGCTTTGTGCACTGGTGCGCAGTCATGTTGTAATAGGAAGGGGCCATCCCCAAACTGTTCCCACAAAGTTGGGAGCATGAAATTATCCAAAATGTCTTTGTATGCTGAAGCATTAAGAGTTCCTTTCACTGGATCTAAGGGGCCAAGCCCAACCCGTGAAAAACAACCCCACACCATAATCCCCCCCTCCACCAAACTTTACACTTGTAACAATGCAGTCAGGCAAGTACGGTTCTCCTGGCAACCGCCAAACCCAGACTTGTCCATCAGATTGGCAGACAGAGAAGCCTGATTCGTCAGAGAAAACGTCTCCACTGCTCTAGAGTCCAGTGGCGGTGTGCTTTACACCACACACACCTTTACACATCCAACACTTTGCATTGCACTTGGTGATGTAAGGCTTGGATGCAGCTGCTCCGGCATGGAAACCCATTCCATGAAGCTCTCTACGCACTGTTCTTGAGCAAATCTGAAGGCCACACGAAGTTTGGAGGTCTGTAGCTATTGACTCTGCAGAAAGATGGCGACTTCTGCGCACTGTGCACCTCAGCATGCGCTGACCCCGCTCTGTGATTTTGCGTGGCCTACCACTTCGTGGCTGAGTTGCTGTTGTTCCCAGTTGCTTCCACTTTATTATAATACCACTAACAGTTGACCGTGGAATATATAGTAGTGAGGAAATTTCACGAATGGACTTATTGCACAAGTGGAATACCTCACTTGAATTCACTGAGCTCCTGAGAGCGACCCATTCTTTCTCAAATGTTTGTAGAAGCAGTCTGCATGCCTAGGTACTTGATTTTGTACACCTGTGACCATGGAAGTGATTGGAACACCTGAATCCAATGATTTGGAGGGGTGTCCCAAAACTTTTGGCAATATAGTGTATATAAGCCAATTGGGTTTAAAAAGTGCTCAGTCTCTTCATCTGACCCTAGAAGATAAACCTGGTCCTCTTTTTAAACAACAGCCAACCATTAGTCTTACGTGACAATAAAAAACTTTGGTTAGTTCTTAAATACTGAAGACACATCACCAAAGTTACACTCGCCGCCATGTTTGCAGGTTGAATTCGGCAAGTCAAGCAAGTCACAAATCTCCTTCTCCCTTGCGCAAGGAGTTTTGGGCAATATAAGCTGAAAAATAGTCCACGGATCCATACTTCAGAAGTCTACCAGAAATAGTAGACCATCCGGGTACCTTTGGGATACTCATTTCAACATTCTACAACTTGGGACACTAATTATAATCTTGGGTACTATTTAGTACGGATAGTAGGCGAATTGGGAGGCAGAATATGCTTTTCTCCCAAATGTGAAGTAAGTTCACTAATGGAAATGCCATTTCACTAAAGGGGAAAGGACGCAAAACATGAAAGACTCATTTGCTTCTTATAGTGGTTACTTTCGCTTTGCACCAACTTTATCTAGGTGAACTTTGACCTGTGAATTCATCAAACTTGGCCTGCAACCAAAATGGGCAGGGTTATGGTCTCTTTGGTTGGTTAAAATAATGGAGGAGCTGCTGATTATTAATACACTGGACTCTAGTGTGAATGACTCCACCAGGACTAACATACTGGCATGTTGTTGATACATGCAATTTGAACGTATCACATGGTTAATTAGGGTGCATTTACCCTTTTTTTTTTTTTAGAAATTCCAGAAACATTTTTGGTTATAAGCATTGTTTATTTTCCCATTTTCTCCCTAATTTTGTTCTTGGGAAATACCCACCCACCAGCCATCACTCCCCTATCATACAACAGCTGAAGGTGAGGCTAACATGTTCTTCTTCCAAAACGCGTGAAGCCAGTCTACCGCATCTTTGGACTCAATGCAGCTTTTGCAATTTTTTTTGGACTTCTGGATGCTCATGCATTGTCAGAGCACAGTGCAGCACACAGCACAGCATAACACACTCACAGAAAAGTGTTATCTGCCCTCTTACATATACATGAGCTCACAGATGCCCACAATTAGTGCTGCTGTGATTGACGTGGCAGAGAGAATAACACCATCCCTTCCAACCAAAGACCATGGCCGATTTTGTGCTCTTAGACTCTATGCTGTGGAATAATGTGTCTCTTATTATTATTATTGTATGAAACTGCTCTTGACACAGAACAGTAAACTTCCTTAAAAAACTGTACACAACTATACACCCCAACTGAGGACATTTACTGGGATCTGTAATGCCTGTATGTTGATGATGACTGTCCTACTGTGACTACCTTTCATATGTTAATTTCTGGGTGATGGGTCTTTGCCTTTTTCTCAGACTGCAGGAGGGAGATGGCTAAAACATTTATTTGTCACATATAATAGATACAGTGAAATTAATTTATTCACATATGCTAGCTTGTTAGAAGGGGTTAGTAGTGTAAACCATGATACGACACCCCTGGAGCATAGAAGATTAAGGACTTTGCTCAAGGGCCCAACACTGGCAGCTTGGCGGTGCATAGCCCAACACTGGCAGCTTGGCGGTACATGACCCAACACTGGCAGCTTGGCGGTACATGGCCCAACACTGGCAGCTTGGCAGTACATGGCCCAACAGTGGCAGCTTGGCGATACATGGCTCAACAGTGGCCTTAACCACTGAGCCACCACTGCACCATTTTTTACATGCCAAGTATGGTGGTTAGGACATTTGCAAGGCATGGCTGTTTGGTAAGGCATGGTACTTGCCCATGTTAGTAGGAGTGACCACTTTGGCACCGCCTTAACCAAACCCCACAAAAAGCCCCATACTCCCTCATTGTAGGCTAAGCAAACAGCCAATAGTAAACAGGCTACAATAAATATATAAAACATAACCAACATTATGTATAGAATATATAAATATTGAGACATATACGAATATAAAAAATATTGAGACTTGCATGCACTGGACTATAAAATGGGAAAAATGAATATAACAAATTATTTGGCAGTTACTGCATTGTGTTCTCTCTGTGGTCTTAGAGCTTTTCTTTAGAAAATGTCTTTATTTTCTATAGTGTTCAGAGAACAATTGAAGGTTATTGTCTGTTCTTGTCATGCTGAGGCATAATTAAACCAGAGTGGGACCCCTGCGAAGTGAGCAAGTGAGGTTGGTATAACTCATCAAATCCCTGTAATGAAACATCAGCAAATTCACAATAGGAATCTTCTCAAATGTGTCGTTTGCAATATGATCATGTCACATGATATGAAGCAGATCAAACACAGCTTCACTCCAGGAGAAAGCAACTCACACATTACATCCATGGAGTTTATTTGATTGAATTATAACACTACATTTTTATGATTTTCCTTGCTAAATTTGTTTAATGTATAAAGTATTTAGTTGTATTGTAATTTTTGTTAGAATTTATTCTAAAGGCGAACAGGTTAAACAGATGTGATTTGATATGATGTACATATGCAGATATGGTTACGTAGATGATGTTATTAAGAGAAGAAATTCATACAGACTGGTATTTGGATAAAAATTCCCATTTTGTTCCATTTCCAAACACTTAAGACTTAAACTAATTCAGGAAGCATTATATAAATTGTTAAGAATATGACGATTTAAATCCAGACTTAGACACTGAAATCCCATGTATGTGTCCTGTGAACAATGTGACCTCGTTTAATATTTTCTGTGTCAGCTATGCTAATATAGCCTTCAGTAAAATTCATTTATACAGCAGCTGTGACCAATGTCAATAAATTCATGTCTAATACTTACCAACCTCATGTGGTAACAATTTACCAATGTTCGTTGATGGATGTCATCAGACGAGACTGAACATGGACAGAATTTACATATTTACGAGTATAAAGATGTTGAGAGGTTCTTGAGTAGTTTCTTGGGTATTAAAAACATATTAAGCAATCTATTATTTAACCTTGATTCATTTTTAATGGTTTACAGTTACACATTCAGGGATGCTCTAATATCCTTGAGCACCAGTAAATTCAAGCATATTAGAGTTATGCACATGTAGAGTCAGAAACTGTGTGTCTGAGATATCAGAGATTAAATCCCTTGAGAAAATAGAATTGGCATTTAAGCTAAAATGGAGTTTTAAATAAAAAGGAATCCTGAATAGTCAACATAGTTAAGTGGTGGAATAGATAAACAGCAAATAGTATTTCAAAATTAGTCGATATGACACATTCTTAATAACGGTAATCGCAAAAAGATAAGAAGTGAATCCTTGTGTTGAATCTTACAGTTCAGAAAACAGTAATCAATAATCAATAATTATTGATAAACCATGCCTTCGCTACATCTCTACCTAAAGACAGAGATGCTCAAACCTAAAGACAGAGATGCTCAAACAGATCAAGTTCTAAAGCTTCAAAAATGTTTGTAGATTGCCTACTAGCCAAGCCGAGTTTCTGCCGTAACTTGGTCGTATATTTGCGAACGTAAACCCTGAACTCAGGTGACAAACGACAGAGGTGATAAAGACACAACCTTTTGTAAGGTGATGTAATGTAGTCATGTATGCTATATATATGTGAAAAATAAAGAACCTTGAACCTTGATTTTTCATTAATATGATGTAGAACATTGCTGGAAAATGGTGAGTGAAAAAAGAAGCTCTTGCTCTTTTATTTTTAAGAGCTAACAGAAAAACATGGCTGTTATCCCTTCTGTTTGAGATTTGTATTTTTTTCTGAGATTAAATTCCATTGTAACTGCACTAGCAATGTCCCCCTGCGATGTCAACATGGCAGACAACCGCTACCTTCTCACGGGAATGGTGAAAATACAGCACCAACCAGCAAATTAGCCATGGAATCACTAATCACACTGCAAATATTTCAATATAAAAATATTTCATGTGGGTTGAGTTTTCCTTTGTTGCCAACACTGCATGCTTGAGCAAATCGTCAACTACTTAACTCTGTGTTTGGATTGGATTCTGCATCACTTTTAATTTGCTTTTGGCTAAAGGTGTCTGCCAGATGGACTTGTGTCATGTTAAGTCATTTATGTCAATTGGTAACATTAGTCATTGTTTTGTGTATTTCCTGATTCATAATTTTTATTATTCCATTAAAAACCACTGCAGATTCTGCCAAATATGACTCAGAGATATCTCTGAGCACGTGTAACAGCCCTGCTCCACTGTGCCATATGTATTGCCAGAAGGTCTTTGAGTGGACCTGTTCCAATTGGCACTGTTAGAAGGGCTGTAGGGGCCATGAGGCGCTGATGCGGATGGCAGCCTGGAGTACAGGGCATGTCAGGAATAAATGGCTCCCCTAGAGTATCTGAGCAGAGGAACATTAGCTATTTCCTCGTCTGTATGCACTATGATTTGGGTTATTGGGGGGCCGCTCATGTGCCCCTGCTGAGGGGGAGGATGGCCTATTGCGTTAAGTAGTGCCTTGTAATACATGGTGCTCTCATCTGAGCATGGCAGCGTGATTTTGGGAGTTCACAGGCAGAATTCTAAACAGGAGGAGGCCGATGATGGGTGAATAATTACAAAGATTGGGTCTTGATTAAAAAAATCATCGCAGCCATTATTCTGCAGGGAATAACTGCAGGTTCACGAGAGTAGCAAAGGGTCTGGGGTTATTGAACTGATTCATTCGAAATCAGCTACCACAAGTGGAAAGCAGATTATTCAAAAAATGTAAAAGACTTTTTAAGAGTAAAAATGTTAATGGAGGAATAAATGGAAAGTTCTAAAGCAGGTATGTATATTTTAAATAATTAACTTATTGGTAGAGTAGATAAAATAGTAAATTGAGCTCTACATCTTCACCTCAGAGAAGAAAGATTCATATGTGGGGAAAGAACAAGACACTGTATTAGTCTTAAATAAAAAGTAACACAGTCTAAGCGAGACAGCACAGCTGTTGTTACCTAGCTATGCCTCCAAAGCTACAGCGAAGACAAACAGCCTCCTTATTGTCATGGTTAAACCAATCTTTAATTAATCTTTAACGATATAAAAGGTTAGAGTTAGGCTAATTAGTCATACACTTCACGCGAGATGTTTTTTTGTTCGTATGAGCGCTTTTTGTTTTTAAAAAATAGCTATTGTGAAAGCACCCTAACTCAATTGAATGTCAGTGAGGTACTGTATGTTAGCTGAAACTACAGAAAGAGATAATTGCATTAGCTCACTAAACACTGCTTTGTGAAGATTGTTAGCCTGTTTTGTTTTGTCAACTCCTCAAGCTTCATTCATTCATTTTCCTTCAGCTTCTTGAGTCATAAGAAAAATGAATGAATGAATTAATGAATGATGTTTGAGGAGTTAAGACATGTAACACAAACAGGCTCACAGTCTTCACAAGCTCGCTAACAATCTTCACAAGGCAGCGTGTAGCTAGCTAATGTAATGTTATCTCTTTCCTCAAGTTTCCTCAAGTCTAGACTTGCAACCAATGAAATGCAGAAACAACACTTTGTGATGAAAGTTGCATATTGTTAGTACATAGATAGGACTTTAGGCTAGAAAAACATCATAACTTTGTATTATATATATTAAATATTGTAGCTTAGTCAAGCAAGATGCAAGTTACAGCTAATTGGCTAATTAGCAAATTTGTGATAGCGCTCTTCATAAATCAAAAAACATAGCTAAAGTCTGACAGAGTAATGCAAAGCACACCTGACCTCTATATATATGTCAGATAATGTAGTCCATTTTACAGGTTATTTAATTAAACAATCATATTGCATTTAAAACCATTACAACACAAAAACATTGCTGATATATAGTTGAAATAAGGCTAAAGACAAATCATTTCAATTCATGTTTGAGTTATAAAGCGACCTTGACTTTGAGAAAGTTGCTACATAACTATAAAGGTTTAATATTTCAATATTATTTCACAACAACTATGATTACATTAATCAGCCTGGAAACATAACCCAAATGCAACCCAAGGGTGTTCTTAAGACAAAAGCTGAAAAAGGAAAAAGGTCATAAACTCAATCAAGACCAAACAAAATCCTCCATATTTAAAAATAGCAAACTTAAAGTACTTTCCTTTGTAAAGGCAGTATCACTTGAAAAGCTGGCTTTGTGGAAAGCAGCAGATTTTTTTCATGGCGCTGACTTCGCCTCTGGCATGTCGAGGTTTAATTAAACGCCTTTGATGATTAAAATTGAAGTCTTGTCTCTGCTGCTAATTAACCCAGAGGAGCCATCAAAACACTCGGCTTACGCATAAAACACAGAGTGAGGAAATATTATTTCTCAGCAAACGCCATCAAGGCCTTAATGTCCATGACGGTTATGGCCTGTAATAATAATGTACAGCAAGCAAATCACTTTCAAGGGAAAGCAATTGGTGTCCTAGCCTTATGCTTATGTCCTTAATTGAAAATTTCAAAAGCCATATTGACCCCAATACCAAAGAAAAAAACTGTATGACCATAATGACACCATGCCTCAGTGAGAAAACAGGCACAATATACAGTACTTTAATGAGGAGCTGGACTCAGGAAAGAGAGAATGAATCAATCAATTACAATCTGAGAAAACAGGAACCAAATAACTTTAAAAATTAGTTTTGCTGACTGCAGTTTATCCCCCAAACATCACACGTACATTGCCATTAGTTACATGGGATATGTCAATTCAACATATATTTAATCAAAATAGATCCAGCTTTGCTTTATAAAACCTTAAATAAAAAAAATGACTCACCTTCTGATAATCTAATAATTGACATCCTAAGCAATACATCTATCCATCCATCTTCTGTACTGCTTATCCTTCTGTCCCGACGTACCTCGGATAGGGTCCCCTGAACTTCGCGTTCCGTCCACTGTAGGACCTACCCCACGGTAGGGTAATCAGGGCACAATCGCACACACACACACACACACACACTACCCTTCATACACTACGGACACACAGGGCAGAGGCAGAAATCACACCCCCAGGGGTCCACCACGTTCCGTTTACACGATTGGTGATTCGATGGCACGAGTTAGGACTTGGGTCGGGTTGGTTTGGTTTGCCCTGCAGACCCCCTAAACCACGCCCGCCACCCCCAGCATCTAGCGTTGCAATAATTCAACACTCTCAGTACTCTCAATGGTAGACACTGTCACAAAGCAGCTCTACAGAAATCTGGATGCAGATTTAGAACCCTAATGAACAAGCTAGAGAAGACAGTGGAAAGAAAAATCTCACTGAGATGACATGAGGAAGAAATATTGAGAAGAACCAGACTCAAAAATGGACCTGGCCAGATGCCAGGGGAATTATAAATCATTACAGTAAAGACAACAATACTGTGTTGAAAGGATATTCAGTATGAGCAGATTGTGAATAAGAGCACAGGGCAGTCTTTATGCTTATAACAGCAGATCCTATGTACAAATCTACAGTGTCCCGGTGACATTATCCACTGAAATATGGCTATATATTTTTTATGGGAAGTGCAATATTTAGAAGTCCGTGTCAGACCATCCACAGCAGCAGAATGTGAGTCACAAGCTCCAAGCAGAAGTAGAGAATAAGGATGGATCAGGCAGGTCTGAAGGGCAAGAGGAGCCAAACTTACACACTTGGTATTCCCAGGCAGTCATCCATCTAAGTACTAACCAGGCTCAACCTTGATTAGTTTCTGAGATCAGACAAGGGAGGACAAGAGAAGGTTGTTCCTCCTTTTCTCCTCAATTTGGTGTCTACCAACCAACCAGCTCTAATACAGCTACCAACCAGGGAGGCTAAGATGTGTTTCCTCCAAGCCAGCCAACCACATCTTTTTCGAATTGCTGCTCATGTTGCGTTGGAGGAAAGTGCTACCTGCCCTTTTTTTGCATAGATGAGCTCACATTACCCATGACCTGGGATACGGGAGAGAGAGTATGCCATCCCTCCCACCTAGAATCTCAAGGCCAATTTTGCTCCCTTGGCTCCTGGCCACAGATGGATTTGGCATCGTCAGGATACGCAATCTCCTGTAATAGTGTGAACGCTTTTCTGTTGTGCCACTAGGGAACTTGAATCCACTTTTCCCCTATATTTTTCTGACAACAAGTAAAGGTGTAAAAGTCCTGCTCCATCTCTTACAACCTAAAGCTGAAATACCAGACACCCCAAATGTATTGCTATGAAAGAAATAAGGAAGATACAAAAATTGTGTGTAAATTTATGCGTAAGAATATAACTAATATAAACGTTGACTTGATTGACTTAAAATCATATAGTGGATGCATGGATTACTGCATTATTACATGTGGAATATACTGTTGAGTCTAATTTGCTTTTCTATTCTATTCTATTCTTATTACATTTACAGCATTTAGCAGATATCCTTATCAAGAGTGACTTGCAGAAGTGCTT
>CM074951.1:22149041-22165998 GCA_037577455.1 Pangasius macronema | reverse complement strand
GTGTGTGTTCACGGGTGTGTATGTGTTCACTACTGTGTGTGTGCACTTGGATGGGTTAAATGCAGAGCACAAATTCCTGGTATGGATCACCACGCTTGGCAACAAGTCACTTCAAAATTCAAATTCACATTCAAAAGTTTAGAAAGGTTTGAAGGTAACCTGAATAAAAACACTGCCATGCTGTTTTGGTGCAATATAGTTATGGTTTCTTAAATATGAGGTATCAAATTATGTCATAGGCAGAAAAACCCAATTTTAGCCAAAGCCTGATTTTTGGCTGTTTGACAAATTTTAAAGAGTTTTCCAGATCACCACACATATATAAAATTGAGCCATCCAAGACTTGTTTTTAGAAGAGATTCTATGCGTTGTAGTATTTTGGAACACATCCTGATTTTACCCAGTCGCCACTGCCCTGAGTCAATATCTATGTAGAAGCCTAATGCGCAACAACCAGCACCAGCTGATCAAAAGTGCTGCACATGTACAGTATGTTGTCATCAACATGAGTCCATGTTCTTGGAACCTTTTCTTCTGAGCCATTTTAGATTTATATATTTTGGACCTTTCTTAAATTTAATAACTAGTAACAAATATGGTCGAAATAACTGGTAATTAATAACCCACTAACTAGACGTGAGTTTGGGACGTAGTGTTTGGGACAGCCTGGCTTTCTGTGTCTTTACCAAGCCATTCTATTCAAATCTACATACTGATTTCTTGTATTTGAGATTCAAGGCCTGCTTTCTAGTTTTGTATCTTCCTGTAGTTTGTATTTCATTAATAATTATGGTGTACGGAGTTGTTTCATGACATGACTTCACATCACTAAAGAGGCTTTGTGAATTTCTGACTTACAGTCTGATATAATTGTTTATAGTAGATTAGTCAGGGCATCTGTTGGATGCTGAGGGTGTTGCAGAGGCTGTAGGCATCACGTTGGCATCTGTTATTCTAACTGTGATTGATTTACTGCATTCTCTATCCAATCATCACTGCTCTTGTTCATTAGGTCCAACTGGATTCCAATGTAGGGATGAATCCTGACTGGAGGGTACAGATCTGGTCCAATAGGCTATGATTGGATTATATTTTACTTGCCTGAGGTGAACTGCACAGCCTTCCTTAGCAAAGCTCTCACGCTCTCTGCATTTGTTCTGGAGTCTCTGAAGAATGGTCTCTACAACGGTTCCTGAATTAAAGGCCAGGAACCTGGCAACAATGCATCACACACAGAGAGAGAATGTTCTGGATGCTTCACCCTGCATCACTTCTTGTGTTCAGCCACATCATTAACTCAGCTGCTCTTTTGCTTTTCCCCTTTTTTACTCATAGATCCTGCTGAGGAAATAAAACACCTTTGGTGCTAATTACTGTGGCCAACAGACTTTCCAATAAAATCAGCTGTGTTGAACTCACACTGAGTTGCATTTCCACACACGGCTAAATTTTGTCCCTTCATGAATCAATGTAATACCAGTTACTGAAATATCTCACTCTCTCTTTCTCTATGTATTTTTCCTACTTTCCTTCAATTTGTTCCCAACAAATGCTGCCACAACTTTAACAGTTAATAAATATTTTGAAATTTTAGAATTTAAGGTTCCAGCTGGTGTTTCTGATATTAAGACACATATAACCTTCTATGTCTAAGTAATATTTTGTGTAAAAGATCACATGGTATATATATATATATCCTCTCAAGACTAAATAGGACATAGGGGACAACTTGTTTACAGTTAAAATTAAAACATGAAAATGATGACAATGCCTATTAAAAAATAGGTACATTGCAGCTCCATTGCAATGTCCAATTGAAATCTCTAAGTAAGAACTCATGGGGTTGTGCTTTTATAGGAAAATAATCAATAATAGGTTGGTGTGATGCTGCGTGAAGTGGAGTTACTGTTACCACCCAGAAATGAGTTCTTTTCTGATAAAAGCATATCTAGAAGTGTTTTTTCCCTCTTATAGCACAGTGATTTTCTGATACTAACGATTTTTTATTAATCAAAGAATGACCATATCATACTTTTTTTTTTTTTATCAATTTATAGTTACATTCAATGTTATGGTAAGCTTTACCTCTGACTGTTACAAAAGCACTGACACTGGAGACTAATTCCATAAATGCAAAATACACATTTCCTCACAGAAAACTTCATATCAATGACCATACATTTTTAAAATCTCTTTATGTGGAGTGTCCATATTAAAACGAACTGCTGTTATAGAAGATTAATCAGCACATAATTGACCAATCAGACTTAAGAATTCAGTAATTCTGTGGTATAGATCTTATTTAATAAATATGTAACAAAAAGTTCTCAAAAAAAAAAAACTCCACACACAATTTTTAAATAATTATAATAGTTTTACACAGAAGAGTAGTTGGTTTTGCCTAATTTTGGCTCAGTTTCCAAAATATTAAAACTTTGCATCATTGCAGAAGCCAATGCTATGTAAACAGCTTTGCCAAGATCTGCTCAGGCATCTGTTGACATCAGATGTCTTATTGCTATACGTCAGTGTCTACACTATCTGTCAGTGTGCTCAGTGTTGGGCTAATCTGTGATACTACACTTTTCTTTGAACTCCATATAAAAGTGTCTTCATAACCGTTGGCTTTACATTAGGATGTAGTTTGATCGCTTACTAGTGTTACTCTGTGATTTTACACCCATAATTCATACCCAACTACCAAACACCACCTGTTTTTGACAAACTCAGGATCTGACTGATGATTTTAGTCACATCTGATTTCACATCACTGGATTTTCATGAGCAGATGCTGCCTCTTGTGTTTGAAAACACTTTTGACCCCTCCAACACACACACACACACACACACACACACACACACGTGTTTAGCTGTCTTTGTACATATCTCCAGAGATTTTTTAATTATTCTGGCAAGCACAAAATGATGGATGCTTTTCAAGAGTCTCTCAGAAATATACTCAGTGTGGCTTGTAGCACTTCATCTCCATACTGTCTTCACTGGGGGTCTATTAGGGAAAAATGTGTCAATCAAAAGAACATGGTCTTCCAAGATGATTAAATGGGCTTCTTTTTTATACCTGTCAGACAGGTATAAAGTTTCAGGTTACACTATATACGCATAGGACACAAAATGATATAACTTGTAGTGTTCTATAAATAAATGTATGATCCAGTTATATGCAGTATGCATTCTCTCCCACATACAAGCCTACCTTTTGCTTTCTATCACATCATTTGCTTTATGCATTTATGCAATTCATGGCATTCTTATTCTTTTTATTTTTTTATATTAATTATATTCTTTTAATGATTGCTTGTGAAGTAACGAGTTTTTCGAAAGGTGCTATATAAGTAAAAATGTTGTTATTTATTACTGACATGAGTATAAGCTGCTACGCCTGAGATTTAAAGCACTTCATAGTCTCACCGGTTTACATCTCACGCAGCTTCTCCATCTTCACACTCCACACTTTTTTCTACACTTTCACCTCTACTCCTTCTGGCTTAAGAATTGGGATTCGATATGCTTTATTTATTCCACCACACCACTGAATCCTCCAAAGGTGTTGATTAATGTTCTATAGCAGCAACTCCAAAACTAGGCAAATCACAGTTTATATTAATACACTCGTTCTAATGCGGTATTGTTTCTATAGTAACAGCTCATTCACAAGGACCTGTGGATACTCCACATAACCTAAGGCTAGTAATAAACAAATTTTGAAAATGTTATGTTATTTAACAAAGGAAAGTGATCGCTAATATGGTGAGACATTTATTTAATATTTATGGAAGGAGTCTCCAGTGTCATGTAATGAGAGTTATGTAATGGTCAATTTTATGCGACAGGAAATCTTTCTGGTTTCAAGAGAGACAAAACAGAGGCTAGTGAGGGAACAACTGTCTTTGGCTGCAATAAGTGAGAATAGGAAGTAACTCTTAGTAACTAACATTTTACATTCCTCAACATTAAATGTAACTAGAAATTGATTAAAAAAATTATATTGTTGTAAATAAATGTAATTGTTGGAAAATTACTGTTGTATTATAGGAATAAAACACTCCTGGATGTGATGTTATAGTCAAATAATCAACTACAGGCCATATCACATCAATGTGTTGTTGATTATTTTCATATAACAGCACACTCTGTCATTTTTTATTTCTTACAAATCACTGCATTTCTTGTTTCCTTACACAGGGACTGCTGAAGTGCAGCAACATCACCAACAAACAGTAGTTTTTTCATATAAAGTCACCATCAGAGACCATGTGATTCCTGTTGGACACATTTAAATTAAATTTTAATAAAAAAAAAAACTTCAAATGTAACTTTAATTGCTTTAAACGTATATTTAAGTTGCTTGATAGTACATCGGGCTATCAAGCAACATGGGAAACATAAATGCTATTACAAAGCATTGCAAAATCACCTGAAACTAAAGGGCAGGACCAAGCCTCAAGAGTCGTGATTGTTTTTCTTTCATTACTTCATTACAGAAACTATATTTTTTGTAAAAATTTCTATTTTCTGTCTGGAAGATTACAGAAGCAATGTGCCAAGCCAAAGCTGCATTAAAGCTGAAATATTACATTGTGATTCATCAATTGGCACGGATTAGTCAGACAACAGAGCAGGGAGGCGTGTATTTTTAGACGTGGCCCATTTACATGCCTCGAGGCAATTCTTTTTCCCATTTCTTTTGTAATTTTAAACAACAGACTTTGTTTCATCCATATTGAATGCAGGCCCAACATGTTCTGCTAAAAAAAAAATGTCACCATCAATTTCACTGAACATGAATCAGGTATAAATTTCAAATGTGACCCTTCCATCATATTGGCCTAAATCCTGGTTTATCACACACTGCTGCTTTATATTTAGCTGTTGCTGAAAGAAACACATGTCTATTTCAAGTTTTTACAGTTTTCTCACAAATATACTGTTGTGGACTGTCCTTAATTCTTAATTATGACTTGGGTTGCACTATATATAAAAAGTAGAGGTTTTGTAGACCAAACCAGAATATTTGTACGGACAAGGGACTGAATATAATATAATCAATATATTAGTGAAATATTGTTGTGTTTGGGAATGTAAGGTCAAATGTACTCAAGTATACAATTAATTTTAAGCTTTTATCAGAATAGCTGATTTGTTGAATTTGTAGATCACTACATAAGTTCTAAATCATGGGTGACATGTATGTTTTACTTTATTCAAAGTAGACAAGTGCTTGTCTTTAGTGGCGGTGATCTTTACACAATTGAAAAACTCAGTCTCAGTCACTTATACTCAAGTAAATTCTGGCAATCTTATAGGTGTGAACTGCATGCAGGTAATTTGCAGAAGCTGTGAATAGCCACCCAGAAATTCAACTTAAGAACATTCTCTACTCTACTCTACTCTGAATATGAGAAAATTTCCCTGCCCTTCCCATAACTTTTGAACTTAACTGGATACACTTCAAATTTATTGAAAGCTTTTCAATAAATTGCTTTTTTTCCCCAGTACCTTTGCAATACTCTTGTACTAATGCAGCTCTACTGGCATTAGTTCATTCATGTTGCAACATCAAAAGATGAGCTGCTGGAAAATGGGAACTTTGAGGAACTGCAGCTTGTTTAGTAGCTAGCTAATAACCTGGTAGCCAACCAAGCTATATATTAGATCTAACACTATGCTATATTTATTTCAATCTTTAGTCTTTAATCTCAATTCTCTTTTGAATTTTTGAACCAACTTACTCAGTGTCATTTCTAAATGTTAAATCTGATGTACACTCACAGTGCATTATGGGAATCCATTGAATCCTTACAATATCAGGGGTTTCTTATAATGGCTGTTCTAGTTAGATAAAGTAAGTATATGAAATGTATTTATATACTAGGGCTGTAGTCACGCTATTGTCAAGCCCAAGACATGTCTAAGACCAGAACTAGCTGAGATGGAGGCAAGACAGAGTCTTAAGGGATTTGAGGCCAACTCAAGAACGACTCTAAGTAAAGGCAAGAACGAGTCAAGATCGAGACCAAACCTTTACTACAAATAGTTGGCTATGTTTCCTAAAATAAGGAATTAATTCTTATCAAAATTTGTGCATGCAACTCTCAGTTGAGTCCAAGACTATCTTTAGCAAAACCAATGCCCAAGACTGATATAAGTCCAAGTACAAATGGCAGTAAGACAAGAATACAAAAAATAACCTACAGATTTCTACAGCCCTAGTACTGTATGCACGCTATACACTGCTACTTGATGATGAGTTACAATCACATGCAACTTTCACAGTTATGGCTGGGACTAAAATCCCAGACATACACCAGTAATAATTACATTACTCCACCTTCCCATGTACAAATAATCCAGTCCAAATAGAGCTTTAATTTGCCTAAAATTACACTGTATGAGTTAATGGGCTTAATAAGTTTTGAGTTGTCTTAAATTAGAATTTCTATGGTCAGACATTTTGGGCTTGTAGGCTAATATTAATCTGTTATTTCAGTTTTCCCTGAATTTTTTTTTTTTTTAGTAAAAGCTGCATTTTTTTTCTTGTGAGGACCAGCAAAAAATGTCTGCACAAGGTCAAAACTAGAAATCAGATATTCCTATCCTTGTGCAGGCATTTGGCTTATATAAATACATGCCCACACAGTGCAACTCACTGCAGACCAGATATGCTGTAAAACCTTTTTTTTTAACTCTTCGATGGTGTGATTTATAAGGAAGATACAAACAATTTTTATAACATTTCTTGCTGTAGACTCATAGAGTACATAGACAGGTTTCCATGTTAAAGCAGCCATTTAAAAAGCCTTAAGAAGTGTTCGTTTGAACTGGAAGATACCTATAGAGAACCTGCTTAAGCTGTGAGGTTCACTATATGCAGTATTTGTCAGCTGTTATGTTGCTTGGTATCAGAAGTCACTATGGCCTGTGTGTGAAACAAAAATAGATTTTAGGTCAAAAAATTCAATTCTTAGCTGTTTCTGGGGGTTTATAGGGTTGTGATCAAATAAAGGCACAGCTCACATGCTGTCGTGATATTACTGTGAAATTCTAACAATAACCATTGATTGAAGGCTCTCAAACATAAGATGATATGCTACTTTTGAGAGAAGGCTGCAGTTTCGATCTGCCATTATTTTTCGTTTAACTCTTTGCAGCTTATCGCTGCTCCGCTTTTATTATAAAATGCAGCAAGAAAACTTGAGTGAACAACTGTGTGTGCTAGGGGATATAATACTATTTCAAGGGAATGTCACTGTTTCTCAGAAGTTCTCAATAATTTACCTCAACATAGATTAAAAGACATGTCTAGAGAAAGGTTTGCAAAATTAAGGGGCTTTATTTTAAATTATAAGTGGCTGGGTGGCTGATTCCAGTTTTAGATTTTGGATTAAGGCGGTTACCAGACAGTACTAATTTCACATTTTCTTCATTTAAAACAGAAACGTTCTCAGTATTTCTGTATAAAACTTACTCGGAGCTTGTTATATGAGCTGCATTTGTAATGTCATGAAATAGGGTCCTTGCCTTGAACTTATAATGTACAATATATGCAAATTATTATAAGAAGACTTTTAGCTACATAACCTGTGTGCTAAGCTTGTCTTATGTTATACATGGAAAAGATGCTTATTATTGTATATTTGGCTATTGTTAAAATATTTGTAGTTATAAATACTGTTAATCTCACTCCTGACCATCTGTGTATTCTGGATTCAAAAGCTGCCTCTCTCCTCATTCCCTAATTCTTCTGAGTACATTTTAAGAATTGGTACTGCCTTAAAGACGGCAGCCTTTGAACAATTTCCAGGTTATGGCTTTTAGGGTGAAGGATCGAGGAATCAAGCAGACATTTTGAGGTCAACTCAGATTGAATTCTCATTCACATTACCGTACACCGTGGGACAAAGTATCATCAAGTATAAGATACAAGACAATACAGAGGCATATACATACAACAACATATAGAGCAAATACAGGTGGTGAACAAAATAATATACAGACTATATTAACATCAAGGACCTGAAGTAGTACAGCAACTCTTTGCCTGTTTAGGCTTTAATCTTTTATGCAACGCTGTCATACAAGTCCTGAAAGGTGGTGTGTGTGGTGGGATACTTTAAGAAGAAAATCCTCCAGTTTTTTTAATGGATGAATAATGGTAGAGTATCTACTTCTTTGTGCTCCAGAGTGTCCCATAAAGGTTCAGTAATGTGTATATGCTGTGAATTGGCAGTTATGTGGCTTTACACGTTGGTCTTTAATACAGAGAGGTTTCAGAATGGGAGAACTTCTCAGAATGAATTACTGCTTTGTGAAGCTTATAATGTACAGTTCTTTTGTTTAGACTGAGTCATAGTGGTGTGTATTCAGTTCTACGGTTATTTTTGTGGCTGTACGTTTGGGACATTTAGCAACTATCTTTTCTATGCCTGTCAGTGAACTTACACTCACTGTTCCTCTTCGGCGTTGCTGTTTGTCCATATTTGAAATACACTGCTATGATTTTAAGACTGTTCCCTTTGAAACATTATGTTTGGTTTCCCACTATGTAGCCTCTTTGGTTGCCTCATGTTTTGAAATCTCACCTCGCAAAGTGTTAATAATCAGACCTCTTTTATAGCCGATGCATGCTGTTAGTTGGCAACCAATCTAATATAACTCAACTGTGCACCTGTGCTTGTAATTGTGATTTATTCGCTAAAAAAAATCAGGGTCTTTTTTCGTGTGATATTTCTGTCCACTCCCTGTAGTGCATGTAGTAAGTATAAGATGTAAAAGATGAGCAATGTAGCAAACTACAGTTTCAGGAAAAGATAAACACAGCTCCAGACAGCATAGATAGAGAAAGCCTAACATCTGGAATAACAGTTCAGAAGATGTTTTACAGCACTGTAATTAATTGCATTGCAGAGACTAATCCTTCATTTCTCCTCTATTCCTTTTTCACTACTGTCTCAGAGTCTTATTATCAGAGGGGTCTGAAAGACAGAATTAAGTTTAGCATGCGAGGCAGACAGGGCGGGTAATCCGCGTACACGGTGGAGTGTGAGAGCAGGCCGGCGCAACGTTAATGATGATTAATGGTGTGGAAGTGGATTAATGACAACGGAAGGCCTTGAGCAGGAAAAACCCAGCGCTGTAGAGGAAAGCTCTCATCCGTTCTCGCTCCCCACCAGCACCACTATGCTTCATCTCTAAAGCGCCCAGCGCCCTTGAAGGGCAGGTCCAGTAATTATCTCTCTCCTGGGCAGATGGCAGCAGGTGCAGACC
Organism: Pangasius macronema; assembly: GCA_037577455.1. Lineage (NCBI taxonomy): Eukaryota > Metazoa > Chordata > Actinopteri > Siluriformes > Pangasiidae > Pangasius > Pangasius macronema. The sequence continues at coordinate 22,156,713 of CM074951.1, read as the reverse complement.
TGCCTTGAAGCTCCTCCATAATTACATTCTGCCGCTTCACTCGGATCAGACCTCAGAATGATTAGAGTGGCGAACTCTGGTGTCACTTTTGGAAAGTTAGCACTATCAACCAGAGGACTTTCTGTGCAAATACAGAGCAGATTTTTCTCTGGTGTATGGAAATGTGGATGAAGTTGTGCAGGAGTGTGTGCAGATCTTGATTCTCTGATTCTCTAAGCAAGAAAATGCTTTGACTATGCATTTCAAAATGGTGACTAAACTTTGTATGGGCTTTTTTCACTACACAAAGTAAGAAATTTTGCCATCAAAAAACTAGATCTGTGCATTTTTTTCTTGACCACTGGTCCAGCATTAAGGTTTACAATTTTATATTCTTTGGGACTTGCTCTAAAGGCCCTTAATGGCAGTAGGGATCAGGGCTATCATTAGTGAATTCACATCCTGTGTCACAAGCAGGGACAGATTAGTAAATCCTGGAACCGGGCAGGAACCTCAGCATTATTAGAGTAGTCACAATGATGCACAGAATTCAGTCTTACCTTAAGTGACTGGCTTCTTTCTTAGTCATTACCTCTCAAACTCATCTACTAAATTGAAAAAGTCTAGCTTTTTAACAAAACTCAATGTGCAGCAGTGACCACATGTTGAGTCTTCTTCAGCCCATTTTAGTTTGGAGTTCATTTTGTAATCCAACTCTTTAGGGAAAATTAGCGTCCTCTGGTTTGTCTTTTTGTGTTACTATAATCAGCACAGTGTGGGTTTATGTTTTGTTTTTTAATCTGTTTATCTAGCTCCACTTAAAAACAGGTAGGAACTAACTGACTGCTCATTCGTTAAAAATTCAGACCCACACATCAATAACATTTCCCAGTTTATTTCAGATTCTGTGACTTTTGGTTTGTGATTTTTTGGTTTGTATTCTATGTATGGTGTTGTGTGTGACAGCCTAATGGCCTAATTCACTTCAAGTCTATACTCGTCAAATGGCCAGGGACCCTGAGCACATGCCTAGTAACCCAGGTTGGTAAAATGGTTCCTTGGTGTTTTCATGCTCTTTTTTATGGTTCCTTAGTGGGGTTTTTTATGTTTTTTAATGTTCATTAAAAGCAACATTGTGCTGTTTTGCTTCTCACCATGCAGTGCTGATAGTTTCTCAGAAAAATCATGCCAGTACAGTATTTTTCCAACACAAAGCAGTGCAAACAGAAGTAATTTTGCTTTCTGATAATACACAGCGGTTTTGATGCTTATGTAACATCCTCACTGGGTTTTTGTATTACTTTATCATGTTTTTGTGTAAAATTGAAGTCAGGGTTAATCCAAGCACTTTTTATATGTTGAACAGTGATGACAGTGCTCACCATAATGACAATTGCTTCTACTGTCATCACTGTTACCGCTGAAGTGGTCTCTAGTCAAACTGCGCTTGTTTTTGAATGTGCTGTGGCAAAAAAAAAAAGTTTTTTCTGTGGTTCTTTAAGGTTTCATTGGATAATGAATGGTTTTTAAAAGCTTAGTAAAAGGGTTCAACTTGGAAACCCTTTCTGAGATAGAAACTCTCCGCTGAAACCATCTGAATTTTCTAAGAAGTCATTTCCGATCTGTCAAGGTCCAGCTACATAAAATTCCTTGCTTATAAAAATCCAGATAATCTATTCATTACTAGCTATGATTGAATGACCTTTTAATGCTTAATTATTACTGATTATTTCATGGCTATAAATAGGACATGGGACTTAGATGAGGCTTGTTTTGAACTTGATGGCCAGAATAAAAACAATAAACACATACTTCTCTGTCTAAAAAAAATCTTTCCTTTCTTAATGAGCATCTGCTACAGAAGCTGTGATGGTTCAGGTTTAGAAAACTAGAGTCATTGAACTACAGCCATTTTTTTTTTCAAATTTCGATCAGTTCTGCTACAGTATTCTTTACAGTAATAACACCCTAACCATGGTGACTTGTTGATGATCCCTAAATGATGTGTATTTTGGTGGTTTTCAACAGTAATATGGATTGAGTAATTCCTATCCAGAGGTGTCTCTTTATTCTTCCCTTAACCATTGCCATTGAGTAAGGTCAGCTCGTTCCCTCCTGCCAATCAACCAGCCCTACAGCCTTGAGGAAAAGGAGCAATCAAAGCCCCATGATGCATACAGAAAGAGCATGAACGTTATTTATATTCTGAAGTGGCTTTGCTGCCTTCAGTCATTTTCTGTCAGGAGCAGCAGATGTTGACAAGATGTAGTTATATGTTTATTCTGAAACCTGAATAGCGCATAGTCCTGCATACTATTCCTTGTTTATTAGGTTTATCAGGTCCAAGTCCTCTACCAATAAATGTTATTCCATCACAGTCATGACTAATTCAAAGGATAATATGTAACTCTTCACTGAAATACATCTAAAAAGAGTTCTTATTCTCAGAAAGCTCATAACCTTCTCTAGAGTCTGGAGCACAGTTTGATGATGTCCCTGCTCAAAGATCTGATTCAGCTAAGCTACTTAGAAGGTTCAGTAGAAAATGAACTCTATGAAATTGGTACTTTGGTATTTTTAAAAAAATCTTGTTTTCTGTGTGTTTTTCATATTTTATTACCTACCCATCAGTTTTTTTAAGACTGATAGTACTTTTAGTCTGTGACCTAGTGAACCAGTATCAGGATGTATTTATTGATAGTGGCTTCAAAGCACTTCTGTAAGTGGCTCTGGATACGAGCGTCTGCCAAATGCCATAAATGTAAATGTTACTCCATTCCCAGGATCTTCAGCCAAATATCAAACTACAAGACTTATCACCTTATCTGTCACATGTTCCCTGTTCCCAATCACTGGTTCACTATAAATACACACTACAAACCTAAGCTCATTGCATAGGTTAATTGTGACTTCTAGCTAATCACCAGTGATGGTACCAAGCCTTTGCTGTTGAGTGCAATCTTCTGATTTTGACACTGTTTGCTTTGTGTAGTCTAGCCCATATGTTGTTCATCTGAACCATTGCCAAGTTACAAATTCAGCCCTGTTTTTGCTCTTTGGATTTTTGATCAATAAACCTGCTCTTGCATCCAAACTCCTATCTGCACCTGTAAGAAATCACAAACCTGTGCTGGACTCCAGACCTCAAGGACTGGACTTGTACATCCTGACCCTGACACATATATGACTGTACTTTATTAGTCAATATCAAGTCTATTTTTGTGGCCTAAAATATTGGTCTGGCCAGGATTTCTAAAATTGCTAAAATGGTCCTGGATTTTGTTTCCCGTAAACATTCAGGTAGCCTATATTTCGATTCTTTTTACACATTACTGTTTGATCTTGTGAATTGCTGGGGAACATGCTGGAATTTGCTTAAAGAAAATCTTTTCTAGCATTATGATTGAACAGCAAAGTTGAGGATGATACACAGGTTAAATAATATACACCTGACAAGCAAGAAGTGAAGCACTAAATAATGGCTTTTTGCTCTATCTAAATTGGTGAATTAAAACATCAGTTTAATGACAGTTTACGTAAATTAACTTAATTAAAGTAACAACAGTTATTGTGTCTAGTGTTCCTCTTTTTTGAAAAAACTAATTATAGTCACCCTAGTGTGCATGATATCATTTAAATGAGCACTTAGAGCTATAAAAATGAAGGAAATAGTCTGATAATTGGATAAAATCACAAAAGCAGCATTGTTGGTTGACTCTATTTAGGGAAAGAAAAAAAAAACAATAAAGCCCCCAAGGCGTCTCTTTGGCGATGCTGAAATTAGCCATCAATTAAAGATTAGAATTATGTGGATAGTCTGTGCCGAGGTAGCTCTGACTGTGCAGTGCAATTTTACCTCACTCAGCGGTATAATAGGCCCCATTAATCACACACTCCGGCTCGCCACCGTCCGATCCGCATGCCCCCCCAACCACAATAAAGCCAGGAATAATAGGGCCGATAAAGCAAACAGGAGCGGAAAATTATGCAACCAAATGACCGTGTAAAGTGTTACAAATGCAAAATGCAAATCATCGCAAATTTAAGCACTCTAAAATACACACGCACACACATACACACACACAGACACACACGCACACAAATAAAGAAGGCAGCTGGGATCCATCAGTGAGACAGCACATTAGAAAGACTAATTGAGACAATACTGCCTATTTAAGAGTGTTAGGGATTGCCTTAGTAGCAAACAGTCATACTTCAAAAACACTTATTCTGCATATACAGTATAAATGTAGCACTGTGATTAAGACTTAGACGACCTTTGTTTGTTTTAAATTGTCTTTTATTCATTCATTCATCCTCAGTAACCACTTTATCTTGGGGTCTCATTTATCAAAGCGTGCATAGAACATTTACAAGTTGTGAATTTGCGTGTAAGGATGGCCCATAAACATGAGAAAATTGATATTTATCACACATGCTGTACACAATGGCCATTGATAAATCCTACACATTCTAAATTGATGTGCTCGTGTATGGCCACACTCATTTGCATATACATATATAGGGCCCAAACACCTCAATCTTACTACACTATTGTAAGAGCTAGAACATTCTGAATTGACATGCACAGTTCACCTCCTTGTCCTAATTGGCTGGATGTCGGTGGTCCACATCGTTTTTTCCCCATGCCATTTACAGAGCCCAGGGAAACCACCTCCAAACTTGAGTTTCTCCTTTAAGTAGACACATTACTGACAGCTCTGTAATGTGAGGAGAACATTGTCAAATATTAGAGGAAGCTGTGGAAATAAATGGAAATGCAATACACTGTGTTGTGTGTGAAACTCTCCCAGTGCAGCTGCCCTCTCTAGAGACTTAGCATTGCAACATAGACAGTGCACTGCTCTATTTTATAGTCAGTCTGTGAGCTCTACCAGCTCTGAGCCTTTTTCAAGGCTGGCATGAGTGCTCATGTTTCCTGTGTTAATAAAAACGATTGGTCCGCTCATCATGCTTTGCCTGCCAGATGCTACAATGTTTTTAAAGGTTCAGTTTGTTTTACTGTGCGGTTAGGCTGGATTGTGGTGGTTTGCTTGTATTTGTGAACAGGAGGATAATAAATGTTGCTGTCACAAGTCACCAGAAATGCATTTAAGTGTTTATAAGCGCTTTTTTCCTGGGGCATCATGCCCCCTGACCACAGCTCCGAACCAGTTCGAAGAACAAAACCAAAAAATGGAAATGAACAGTATTTTTCTGAGAAAAAAATGCAAGAGAAGACATAATCAATTCCCAGAACAGAAACCTTTTTCTTTTCTTTTTTTTTAATAATTTTAAAAGCTATAATGGCTTTTAAGTCACACCTCCACTGAAACTGACAGGCACTGAGGCCACTCCTCCACTGGGTCTGACAGGCACTGAGGCCACACATACTTTATTGGGACTGACAGGCACTGAAGCCACACCTCCTTTACTATGTCTGCCAAGCACTGAGGCCTCACTTCCTTTACTGCAACTGACAGGCACTATGGCCATGCTTCCTTTTCTGTGAATGCCAAGCACTGAGACCTAATCTCCTTTACTGAGACTGTCAGGCACCAATGCCACACCTCCTTTACTAAGACTGACAACTGTATTATGTACTGAGACCCATGCAGTGAATTAGTGAATCTAGTCCCCTACAAACATGTTGGACGCAACAAACAAGTGTGCTCTTCTGTTGATTCCGCCTCTACTTACCATCAGTCCTCTTTTAACATGAACATCCTCAAATAAATTTATCAAGTCTAGTTGATGAAGTTAAACCGGTCTAGTCTAATGTTATCTAAAGCTAATGTAGTCTAAAAGCCTGTTTTCTCCAGGCTAATGCTAAAAGAGTGCATTATCAGTGAAATATTTGACTGCAGACCCCCTTGCCTGGGCTTCTGTGTTTTTTGATGATGTGTCCTGTCAATCCAAGTCACTAAACTCTGAGGTTAAAAGAAGCCATGCTGCTGTCAGATTACATTGATTTACTGTCACTTCAGATCTCAGTTGGATTACACTTAAAGCTCTTGAGTGACTGTATCAATGCAGATCTGAAATGTTTGATATTTCATCCACAGTAGTCAGTCTAGCTCCTAAGCCAACTCAAGCTTCAGTCTGACTTCTAAGTGAGTTATACTGGCTCTTTCCTTGGAATCTTGTTAAAAAAAAAAAAGATGAACTGTAAGAGATCTTACAGATTAAAATAAGACAAGAAAAGCAGAGAAGCAGTAAATTGTTGTACTCATAGAATATAATATATATTAGGTGCATTTTGGAAAGTATATTTACCCAGACAGATGACTTGAACTTTTGCAACATCAATAAAACAGAATGCAGTGCTCTGCTTATTCACTGTATTTTATATTTAATGTAAGGCTCTGGTTTTGAAAAAAAAAAAAAAAAAACCTGTTCAGTGACCTAAAATAACCCACAGCAGCCGCAATGAAATAGTCTAAAATAAAAAGTATTAAATGTTTTATTGAAGTTTATTGGAATCTTAGATCAAATCACATCATTACATACTATAATGTTCGCATCCCAATTTGGCATACATTCCTCCATTTTAGGATTCACTGTTGATCATTTCCTGCTTTTAACATATTAAATGTCTGTATTCTTGTATACTGTAAGCTTGTGTGTGTCATTAATTAACGTTCTGTCCACTGCTGTTGAAGTGTCTCACCACTAGAAAGGAGAAATCTTTCATTCCATTCTTATGAAGATTCTCAACAAAACAATCAGCCAACTACCTCTTGGTTCCAATGATGTTCAGGTGATTGAGTCTTTTACAGGAGACAGATTAGGAGTGATGGTTAACAAAAACAAATCCTTCAGAGCCACTGAGTTTAGCAGCTGGGTTAATAAATCTGCATCTAGAACATAGTTTTGGCAGACACAAGCATGTCGATTATTGGCGGTCCCTTAAAACATAAAGCAATCTCTTGAACCTTCCTGGAGGATTTTAAAGACGTAGTGTGATTGACACACCATGCTGACAGTGGTGGCATTTTTCCCCAGGGTTTTCAAGTGTTTCAGGTGCATAGTGGTTGGGTTTATATGTAATACAAAAAATTGGAGGTTTACCAATACTGAGAAAAATCTAAAATCATGGGTAGGATATTTTGGCACGTTGAATGTGACATCAGGCTGTAGAGCACACATATGGCTGCATGGTTAACTGTCATACTGAATAACAAAGTAGGAGTTATGAATCAAATATAATGGAAGCAATATTATCCAGATATACTCTAGCCATAGAGATATTGATATGATTAAGTAATTTACTAATAACATTAAGTGCATCATTCAAGCTGGAGGTGTGCATTGGGACTGGGATCCCGTGGGACAGCAAAATAGTTACAAGGGCAAGTGGTTTTTATTCGCATGTGGGTGGGAGTGTGTAAAAGATAGGAAGCATTGTGTTCATTCATTCATCCTCAATAAATGCTTGAACCCAGTCACTGAGGTTGAATTTTTTTTATTTTGGGAAATATAACTAAGTTCATTAAAAATATCACAGGTAAGCGCAAACATAAATAACAACATGCATAATTGAGCAGTCCTTCTACAGGAGTGGGCAGGATTGGTCAAAAGTCCTTTGGGAGTGGGCAAGATTGGTCAAATATTCCATGGAAGTGAAGTGAAGTGACTTTGTGGCCAAGTGTGGTGACCCATACTCGGAATTTGTGCTCTGCATTTAACCCAT
>CM074951.1:22135656-22148941 GCA_037577455.1 Pangasius macronema | reverse complement strand
ATTGTGTTCATTCATTCATCCTCAATAAATGCTTGAACCCAGTCACTGAGGTTGAATTTTTTTTATTTTGGGAAATAGAACTAAGTTCATTAAAAATATCACAGGTAAGTGCAAACATAAATAACAACATGCATAATTGAGTAGTCCTTCTACAGGAGTGGGCAGGATTGGTCAAAAGTCCTTTGGGAGTGGGCAAGATTGGTCAAATATTCTGTGGAAGTGAAGTGAAGTGACTTTGTGGCCAAGTGTGGTGACCCATACTCCATAATTTGTGCTCTGCATTTAACCCATCCAAGTGCACACACACAGTAGTGAACACACACCCGGAGCAGTGGGTAGCCTTTTTAGTTGCAGCGCCCGGGGAGCAGTTGGGTGATCGGTGCCTTGCTCAAGGGTCTCACCTCAGTCGTGGTATTGAAGGTGGCAGAGANTGCCTGACCCGAGACTCGAACCCACGACCTTCGGGTTCACCTTCGGGTTACAAGTCCGACTCTCAGACCATTAGGCCTTGACTGCCCCCTCAGGTGGGTGAGATTGGTCAAACCTTCTGTGGAAGTGGGCAAGATTGGTCAAACATTCTTCAGGAATGGGCATGATTTTTTCCCTTGTGCTCACTTTTTTTTAATCATAAGTTTGCCATTTGTATAAAATAACATGGAATTGCTTATTGAGTGGGTGCACACGTCGCTACAGTCTAAAAATTGAGTCCAGAATGGCACAATAGTTTCAGGATTTACAAGAAATGAGACGTGAGGATCTCCCCAAGGAACTGTTTAAACACATCATTTACCTGTTATTTTTCCCACACTAGCTTCCTTCACTTTTCTTGCTCTATGTAGGTCATCAACATTATAGCGTCTCCTCAAAGCAGTACAGGTTCATTCCTGTTTAAAAAATATGTAAATCTAGAATACAGAAGCTACTGAAACTCATGCATCACATTTTTAGGGATGACTATGTCTGTTACATGTGAATCTGGTCTTTCAAGACATTGGGGGACCTGCTTTGGCGCACTATTACTGATCTGCCATGGCCTTGTAGACTATTTTTGTTGTCACAGTGTAGCTTCTCTGTGGACTACAAGGACTTTCTTCCTCCTTTATTGTGGATGCTGATCCATCATTTCACATTTAAATTACATTTAGATTAGCTCTATAATTGCTCTGTTACTGTATATCTCTGCATTCATCATCTATTACAAACACAGCCACTAGAGAGGGGTCTCTGCTTGTCCTAAGGTTTTGTGTATTTTTTTCCCCCAAAATGGTTTGTATGGATTTTGTTCTTTGTCTTTATGACTGGGGATTGTTAATTGTTAAGGCTCTTCCATTACAAAAATTAATTGTTAATGTTTTTATATAGAAAACCATGGTTCTTACAAAGCACTGACACTTGAGACTCCCATCAATGTTAAATAAAAGTCTCCTAAGAGTAAACATAACCATATAAATGATTATTCATTTTTTATTCCTAAACAACACTTTTTAAAAATCAGGTTATTATTAGCCTTAGATTATGTAGAGCATGTGCCATATAAGTCACTGTATATGACCTGTTAGTATAGAAACAATAGAATTAGAATGAGCACATAAATAAAGACCTATCATTTAGCTTACAGCCAGAATTAATGTCAGAGCTGTTGTTATAGAAAATTAACCAACACCTTGTGATTTGAGAATTCAACTGCGCTATGGTACAAAGAAAATTCATCAAGACCTTCTGACCAATCAGAATCGTAAGAAGTTCAAAAGGATTCACCACGTTGTTCTTTTGTAAGTGAGATAGTAGGTCACTAACGTACATACACAGAGTTTCTTGCCACAGCCATCTGTGGCTGGGAGTCCAAGAGACCACAATTGGCCCTGCTGTCTGGGTGGGAGGAATGGCATACTCTCTCTCCCATCAAGCACAGCAACACTAGCCAATCATAGGTGTCTGTGAGCTCATGTATGTGGAAGGGGCATTGTTTTAGGGTCATTATTCAGTCTGAGCCTTTCTCATAGGACCCCTTCTTATCCAGAAATACCAAAATTGTTTATTTACACTTGCCCATTTATTAGTTACTAGATCAGGAGACCTAAATCAGTATACAGTATGTACTGCTAAATCAGTGTAAACATGGAGCTCCCACTTTATTAGGTATCACCAGTCTAGTAACTAATAAACTGGCAATTAAGCATAGCCTATATATTGACTGTAAACTGGCTTATTAGCATTCTCCAAATGACATCATACTCATTTACGCAAGCTTTTGTTCATAGATTGGGTTAATATCTTACTAAAACAGGTAAATAGTTTCTTGATTGCTGCTGAGCTCTCTACTCTCTACCGACCATGAATGAAACTGATTGTTTTTTGTAAAACAAACTGTGATTACAATCAGTTTTTAGTGCTCTTTTTATCACAGTATGGCACTCAATCAAGAGAATTTATCCATGAAAGATTGCAATCAGATGGTTAGGAGCACTAATCAAACGGGTTTTCTTCCACAGAAATATGTGCCATGTCTGCATCCCCAGAGAAGAAAGAAAACAGAAATGCAGTAATTGTAAGCGCACTGGCAAGCCTGCAGGGGCTGAGACATGTCCCCACAGTGGCCTATAAAAGAATGTGAAGTGTGGCCTTTGTGAAAAATGGCTAGGGAAAGCACCTGGGGTTTCGGCATTAAAGCAGCTGTTGTATTTCTATGTGAGTAAAGTGTAGCCTTGTCCTTTGTAGGTGCATGGAGATAAGCAGACTTGACATATAATGTGTTCTTGTATTCAAATTAGATGAAAGTCTCAGGGTTCTCACTGTAAAAATGACAGTCCAATGGTTGGCAAGTCGACATGCCCAAATAAATAAGTAAGCATCTATATGTGGCTCTTATCCAGTACATTTGCCTAAGACACATGCTTGCACAGACTTGGGCCAAATCTGAACCATATATTTTTTACCGTATGCCTTTAACCATATATGTTTCCTGTTTTATTGACTGACCTACTCCTTTGTTAAAATGCTCAGAAATTTTTTTGAGCACTTGGCAGCTTTGTGGGAAAAGATTTTTTTAAATCAGACTTCTTGAAAACTGTGATGAATTTACTGGTTGCACATTTGCACTATTTGTCCATAGAGTACACAATGATAGAAGGGATTTATTTATAATTGCACTATCCATTGCGCCCAGATGAGGATGAGTTCCCTTTTGAGTCTGGTTCCTCTCAAGGTTTCTTTACCCTATCTGAAAATACCTGAAAATATCCTAGAATTTGAGAAAACCTAATGGTGGTTTACTCCAGGTGTACACCGTACCTATACCGTACAAGTGAGGTTTTTAAGTCAAAATTTCCTATAGCTGAGTGTGGGAATCATGTGCAAGTCTGTATTCAGCCTAGTTTGTTTTAATTTGGGGGAATTTGTGTGGGTGAAAAGTAACTAACTTCATGTAAAGTACTATTTAAAGTACCTGGTACATGGTTCACTATATTGGTAATTGTTTCAGTATAAAATCATAGCATTTTTACTTAATTAAAGTTTTAAAAAAGAGTTTTAAAAAAATGCATTTAACCATATGACACAGTAAGCCAATTAAAAGACAGTATGTGTAAATTGTCAAAAATCAGACTAAAATAAAGCAGTTTCCTGAACAAAAGTCTGTACTTCAGGTGTTAAATTGTTAGCAGCAGCAATGTCTGAAACAACGGAGACAGATGAGCATCACTAGCTCAATTTATTAGCTATCTTCAGTTTTAAATGCTTCAGATGAAATCGTAGGATAATTAAGAAGAAGAAGAAGATATTTGGCATTTTAACTGCTCAACATCCAACCTGTGGAAACATGCACTGTACAGGTAAGCTGAGTGAGCTAGAATAGCTAGACAGATCTTTTAATGTTTACCAATATGAAAGTTGTATTAAAGTTAAGATACCATAAGATGTTAAATACTGTAAATTTAAGTGCTCATACAGCCTGCAGGTAATGCTCAGGACATTGTGTAAGGAGCATCTTTGCTAGGTAGATAACTATGTTGCTAGAAACATGTATGAATTAACATGCACTAGCTAATAATGTATTTGAAATGTAAATATTCAAGTATTTTTTCACAAGATGACATATTTATTTTTAACAGAGGGGTATAATATTGTTTAGGTCATTCCTTAATGACCATAGAAAATGACTATGTTATTCCTTTACACTGAGTTTATTGTTCAAGGGATGAGGAAACTAAGCTAACTGCAGCACTGGAGCTAGCGAACNTGGAACAACCTGAGAGACTTGAGGTCATGAAAGTTAACGAAGGCTTGAGCATTCCTGAGTGAATTGAGCTAACGTACTACAAAACTGAGGAGTTTTTTTTCTTTCTAATTCGAGCATTCATGAGCAGGGTAATATTCGTCGAAAGTGAAACACGTGGACACACTGTCAGTGTGTGTGTACGATTACAAAATCGACTTTCAGTTAAGGGTCTTTCAAAATGAGTGTTAGCAACATTAGCAGCTCATTTTTAAGTCCCCTCTGTGTCTGTGCTCTGCCACTGTACTAAACATAGCCCACCCCCAAGGGCAGAGAATAATAGCACTTAGATGATCGTGTCATTTTTTATTACAATGAAAAATGTTGTTTACTTTAATTATTTAAGAAAATGTTATTTAGGCTCAGTTAAGTCACCCAAGCAGTTTGTGTCCCCTCAGTTAATTGGTGCAAAAATGCATTACAGCGGCAAAGCAGACCGCATGAAGTACGACATGCTCTTAATTAACACATAGATTTCCAATCCAACTAACACGCTGAAACACTTTATTAAAGAACATCTCTATTTTGGTGAGTGAGCCGTAAGAGACCCACTTTATCCAGCATGAGTTTTTTTTTTTTTTTTTAAATGCTGTAGCTTATTTCCTTGAAAAGTTTCGCAAACTACATTTCAAGCACATTCAGAGACTCAATTCACGAGTGAAATGACCTTTTACAGCTCATAAAGCTGCCAAGCTTACAGTCCCAGACAAGCTGACTCATTTCTGCTAATTTCTTCACTCGATTTGACTCTAAATTTCTGTTTCTATATCATTTGATCATTTGCATATTCTCCATGATACATTCTGGACCTGCTCTGCTCCATTTAGTCTTTCACAACATCACATGATTTGGATTACTGATCAAATAACTTGTCTGCCAAATAGAAACAGATTTTTTTTTTTTTAATGACAATTATGAAGTATACGATGGCCTACATACTGAAAGACATGAAATGGTAACAAACAGCAGACTCCATTGTGTTTTTTTATTATTTAAAATCCTATCTGTCAATATAGAACAGTAAAATACAGTTTGATTTTTCTTTCTGTGAAACATTCGACCATAGTTCTGCATACCAGCTCTCTAGATATTGATGACCCGGCAATGTAGCAGCCTCTACGATTCTTCTGTGCTTCATTTTTGCTGTTTATATCTCAAAATTAATAAGCTAGTGTGGTCATTTATTCATGTCATATCTCCCATTCCTTCTTAACCAAGATAGAACCCCGATCTCTAACAATTGTAAATAGTTATCTAATGTTAAAGTGGCCCTGGGTGTACTTGTGGCTAATGCTAGGTGTTTTTTTGACTGACCTTCTTCTTTGTTAAAATATTCAGTCATTTTTGAGCACTTGGCAGCTCCACTTTTCCTCTTTTTTTGCATTTTGATAAAGGGCCAGCTACTATTATTATATGTGTGTATCTCCAGGTTTCGATTAATGACGCTACTTTCTTTTTGTGCTTTGGTGCAATATGCCACGGTAGAGCAACATGCACTGTACAGGTAAGCTGAGTGAGCTAGAATAGCTAGACAGATCTTTTAACATTTTCCAATATGAAAGTTGTATTAAACTTAAGATACCATAAGATATTAAATACTATAAATTTAAGTGCTCATACGGCCTGCAGGTAATGCTCAGGACATTGTGTAAGGAGCATCTTTGCTAGGTAGATGTATGAATTAACATGCACTAGCTAGCTAGCTAATAATGTATTTGTAATGTAAATATTCAAGAATTTTTTCACAAGATGACATTTATTTTTACCAGAGGGGTATAATATTGTTTAGGTCATTCCTTAATGACCATAGAAAATGAGAATGTTATTCCTTTACACTGAGTTTATTGTTCAAGGGATGAGGAAACTAAGCTAACTGCAGCACTGGAGCTAGCGAACGTGGAACAACCTGAGAGACTTGAGGTCATGAAAGTTAACGAAGGCTTGAGCATTCCTGAGTGAATTGAGCTAACGTACCACAAAACTGAGGAGTTTTTTTTAATTCGAGTATTAATCAGCAGCCATTATTAATTAGATTAATAACGCTACTCTATTTTTGTGCTTTGGTGCAATATGCCATGGTAGAGCAATTGCGTAGTTGGTTGTTGGAGCAAAAAGTCGGGGAAAGAGGGGTAGGGGTGTTTCGATTCAACCCTACGCTGACTCGATACGAGATCAAAAATGCAACATTGTCGACCGGAGTGGCAGACCTGGTTGACCGTCCGGTCCGTACTGGGAAATCTCCTGCTGCTCCTGATGGCCAGTCTAGGCCTGATATGAGCATAACACAAAACTGTCTAGACATGAGTGTGCAAATTTATTAGCTTTAAATGCTGTTGGCATCAGAAATGTGAAAGTGTGGCAAATATTTACAATGAAATCAACTTTAACTTTTAATAATAAGTCATATAGTTTCTGGAAACAATCTAGCTACTTTGAGACACTAAGACATAATTTAGATAAAAATGACTCATTATCCAGAGTCAGTGCTATAATTTTGTAGAAAACAGGCTTCGTCAAAGTTAATACCTACCCTTCAGTCGCAATAATCTGTGTACGCAATTGCTGTTCCTGAAGTGAATTTCAGGCTGCAGTAAATCTCATGTAAAAGATGCAATCTTCCGTAGACTGTTAGTAATTCAGCTTGTACATTTTGTAGGTGTTGTCAAGTTTGCATTTTTTGTTTTTACACAAAAAGACCTTCAGTAAATCAGGACCTTGGTCTGTTACAATGCTTCTTCATTATACTCAATAAGAATTATAAGTATTGTATAAACTATTATTTTTCAAATCACCCACTCTCAGCTTTTGGATTCCCTGTAATATTGCAGTGTATGTATTATATAGTTGTATTATTAAATATTTTGAATCTCAAGGTTTCCTCATAATGTTATCAAAACTTATATCTTCAGTTTGTACACTCTTGGTCTATACCTAAATTTCCATAATTTGTGACAACATTTAAAAGTGCTACGTGAATAAATATTTGAATTTGGTGTGTGTGGAGCCCATGTTCTGTCTCATTAGCTGTACAATCCTGGTGGGCCGATATTTCATCTAACTCTATGGTATATGTAGATGGATGGGATGGTAATAAAAATCTACATGCCTTAATATTCTCAAATAAATTACAGACTACTCAATCTTTAATTCATTTTGCGATATGGCTCATTTCTTGATGAATGAGCAGTCACAGGTGGATTGTGTGCAGCAGCAAACTGAGGACAAGTCGATATAGAAAGGTAGGACAGGTCATAACAGCAGCCATGTTTTATTTTTGCACAGGCCAGGTCATGTTTCTGTAGTAAGAGCATGTCCCGGGCGCGGTGTGATCCTGTGACCCACCGCTTAACAGCAGCTGTGAGAGGAGATGAAACGATGATGAATTACACCGGTGGCTTTGATATGTGTGTGTGTTCTGGGCAAACTAATGAAAGCTCACAAGACTAGATGCATTTTCTCTCTCTCTCTACACACACACATACACACAGAGAGGGCCATGAGGTCAGCTATTCGTCCCTGCTGTGCAATCTGTCCCCCCAAATTGGTTGTGATAACACATGGAGCACATCAGCAATAACAGCTTCCTCTATTACTTGCCCAAACACATTCTAACTGTATAAATCCACATATACCTCAGCACTGTTGAATTCTCACAGCTGTGACATAGTGTCTGCTGTAAAGCACGTAATAGGTCATATTAATACTCTTGTTATAATAGTAACTCATTCACATGGAATTACTATATATGACAGACGCTCACGTAATTGAAGTCTATCAGTAAATAGATTTTTTTAAAGCATTGTTATTTTCTGTTATTTGAAACATATAGTCATTGATATGGTGAAGCTTTCTGTAAGGAGACATTCAACATTGTTCAACATTTACAAAAGTAGAAACTCCTACTAGTAGTAGGAAAAGTAGAAATTCCTTTACGTTTTCCATGTGCACTACTGCTTCACTAAAAAAAATTGTCTTGCTAACTACAAGAGAAGGAAAAAAGAGAGAGGCAGGTGAGAGAATGACTGTTTATGTCTGTTATAACAGGATCTAACTTGTTTCATGGATGTTCCACCACATTAAATGTAACTACTAAAAATGGATAAAAGTATAATGCACTGTTCTTTAATAAGTAAAAAATAATAATTTTAATCACTTATGCTGCCACTACACAATTACAACTTGACTTGATATTTCTGATTATTGTAAAGTTTTGAGGAAATGTTTTGGTTTTGTCAAACCCTGTGAATGGTCATCTGTACACCAATAAAGTATGCTAAAGTACTAACTTAATGGTTACATAATGATTCACAAACATCACATAAGATGGCAAAAAAATTGTAAAGAAATTTAAATGAAAAAAAAATTGACTGTGGATTTGCAGTTCAAAAAAATGATATAATATTTTGACATTACATTTACAGAGTATTACTTCTGAGAGAAAACTATCTCCATAAGTATAATTGGAAAAAAATGGGGAAAATGTGTTTGCATGAGAAAGTTGTTGTCTCATCCATTCAGCCAAAACAGCTGTTTGACCACATCACCAGATGCCAGCTTGGGCAAAATCCCAAAACTCCCTCTGACCTGAAGGAACCTCATACCAGCTCTGAAGCACGGTGGTGGAAGCCTTGCAGTTTGCATTTTTAGCACTCCAGGTCTGGCCAGCTTGCCATTATGGCCAATGTGAGGAAAACATGAAACCATCTGTACAAAAGCCGAAGCTGTAAGTGGACAGTTAGAACAAGACAATGACCTAAAATGCTGCAATCCTTAAAATAATGGCTCAGGAACAAGAAATAGGAAATTAGGAGACAATGACAAGAAATAGCTGATATAAGAAGTGATTTTTTCCGTAGAGGGCAAAAGCAGCTACTGAAACAGCACTTAATTCCATGCCTGATTTTTTAAAAGAAATATTGCATTGTTTTTGTTAGGTTTAACTGTTAAATATGTAAAAGAACACCCAATACCCTGGTTGAGAATATTGTGTTGTTTTCTACCTGTTTCCAAAACCAAAACTTAATAATTTCATGTCATATATGTATTCTTTTTCATACATTGTGAAAATCTTAGACTGGTACCTTCTAGCATACTCTAGTATGCTATACAATCATTTTTTTATGACAATGTCTGTTATTTAAGGTGCTACACGAATAAAAGTGAATTTTAATAGAATACAGCACAACTTTTTCTGGTGGTTNTTTTTTTATTTTTTTAGAATTTTATTTATTAACTACTACTGCTAGAGTCTTGATAAAAGCCTTTAACTTCTCAGCTCTGTGCTTGGATAGATTTCTGCCTATGAGGCATTTTAAATAAATGAAATGAATGAATTTACATTTTAGATGGCGTCAGCACTTGATGACTAATAAGGCTGCACTGTTTTCGATCCCATGCTGTGCAAAACAGTGACGACTTCCTCAGCAAGGGAAACAACATGTTCCATGTTTATAAAGAATCATTTCTTTGAATAATTGCGCCTCACTTAAGGGTGTAGGATCAGTCTAATAAACAAGGCAGCCAATCATATTTTCAAGAGTGTATAATTCTGTCCATATTTCTCCACTTTATTTCGAATGCACCTTTCCATCTGCTATCCACCATGCCATCTTTTCACTTTAATACCGCTGTATATTTTTCTTTAAAAGGTTGATCGATAGCAGACTCTGTACCTTTATGACTTCTCAGTCCATCACTCTCTGTCTGCCGTGGAGTTTTCTTTGGCTGGAGATGAAAAGCAAAGTGAAGGTGAAGATGATATCTCATAGGGTTATAAGTGTCTAGCCAGGCTGAGATGATGAGGCTGAAGAACACACGCTTGGTTATTGAGCTTTTCTTAAAGAGCCCATATTACAAAGCAGCACTTTAATCGCTCTCAGCGCCCCTAGCTATGATAGCACTTTGATTTTATCCTTGGCTTCAATAAAAACCTACATATATTGCTTAGGGCAAGTAAATGATGATGATGACTCATCTGGAGGTGGATTTTTCTGGAACACTTTCTACTTTCACAATACCAATACAACATACAGAATATAGCACAAGGCTGAGTCACAATTTGTCACTTATCATGAAGAATCTATATCTTTATTATAACAAAGCACTGTTGAATTATCAAATCTGACTGATCAGAGGGTGTTGATGAATTTTCTATAACAGCAGCTTAGACAGCACTTCCAGCTGCAAGGCTTATATTAATGCAATTGTTCTAATTCATCATTATTTCTATAGTAACAGTCCATACACAGGGATGCTTCTGATAAATGGACTTTGAAAAAAAAACTGTAATTGTTGATATTGTGTAAGTTTTCTGTGTGGTGTTTATTTAGCATTTGTGGAAGAAGTATCCAGTGTCAGTGTTTTGTAAGTTAGAGGTAAAGCTGAAACTTTAAGCTTTACAACATGAGAAAGTCTTCAGGAGAGGGCTTTGTGGTTTCTCAGTAATATGACAAGCTACATTTTTTTTGTCGTATTACCTTCAAGAGATATCAAAAAACAGCAAGGGAACAACTGTTTTTTAGCTGCTATATCTTAAGGTTTAATGGTAACTAACTTATTTTGCAGATATTCCACAACATTAAATGTAACTATAAATAGATAAAAAGTATGACAGTGTTCATTTAATAAATAAAACATTGTGAGCATTGGTAAATTGCTGTGGTATAAGAGGTATAAAACACTTTGTGATGGGCTGTTAAGGGAAAATAATCAATTTCAGCATGGTAACAGTAACTCTGCTTTGAGTTGGGCACCTTATCATTGATTATTTTCCCATAACAACATGTCTCCGTGTGTTTTATTCCTGCTTCAAAAACCTGTTCAGGGTTTCTAAATAACCAACTGTGCATCTGCCATAATAAATTAGTCAAACGTATATGAAATATTGGCTGTTTTATTGGAATTTCTTTTCCTGAACACATCCAGGACTCCAACAGCCTTGCATCTATCACATCTCTCGATATTCTCTAATATTCTCATCCCAACATGACATACTTTAAGCCTTTTATTATCTACTGTCAAAAAGCATCCACTGCTTTTAGGCTTAGTTTCCATTTTAGCACACTGAGTTAAACTACATGTTTTATTAAAACATTTTCATCTTTAAAGGAATAAATAAATAAATGTTTGTTGAATTAAAAAAATCTAATTTCAGGGACAAATACAAACATTTATTTTTAACTATGCTTATTAACTATGGGCTTGGCAATTGAGGAAAAGAGAAATTTTCACCAAACTATTACTTTAAGAGTGGTCATTAAATTCCTTTCATCTATATAATAACATATATAATATATATAAATATAATTATAGATATATAACTCATTCATATAATAGAAGTATGTGAGAATTTTTCATATGCTTGTATTTTCATCATTTGGAACAAATCACTTGTCATGGAGAACAGTGTATGGTCTTGATGGAATAAATATTCACTTCCAATCAGGGTTGTTGCTCCACAGATAAATATGAACATAACTGAGTGTGTCTGGAGCAGTTCTGTTCTTTCGTAATGAGACATCAGACAATGTGAGCACAAATACCATTATATATGTATCACATTTAATCATTCTAGCTCAGATTTTATATTAATAGCACATAAACATCAGCCACATACATATCACCCAGTGAGGCATCCAATTTATCCTCCCACTGCGACTAGCTAGCTCGCAACTAGCACTGAGTTTACTGTTTACAAAAGACTGTGCTAGTATCAGGTAAGAAAGACCTGAGATACACTTCTGGAAATCAGTACAAAAATATATTTCACTTTTTAACCAAATAACCAAACCTAATATGACCACTGTGATACTGTTAATTAGCTAGCGATATAATGTGAGTTAAGCGAACACCTCTTATTCCAGAGACAAGCTAGTTAAAAATTTCGAACTGTGCCGAGTTTAATGGTAGAAGAAAACTGACAAAATGGCAAAATTCATTTAGTTAACTTACTTTTAGCCATGTTTTGATCCTGTTTTTCATCATCTAGCTACTTATTTGCAGAGGCTTATGTGCAGATAATCATGATCTTGTTCATTTTAATACCATCCAAATTGCACTCTTTGCACATTTCAAACCACCAACCAAGGCGGTTATGACTGAAACCAAGAGAAAAATAACTCGTTTTTGTTGCACACCTTGGTGGCTCAGAGGCCAACAGCTTATCCACTTATATGGAGAAATGACGTGAGTTTGTCTAGCTAGCTCTGGCCAAGACAACACAAATTTCAAGCGGCCACATTCCTGACAATAGTTTCATCTTTACAGCAGTACCCTGTAACAAACATGCCATTTGAGAAGCTTTAGTATTGACAAGTATGATGAAAACCTGCAAATACTCAAGGATTAGCCAGACCACAAAGTATTCCCTTGAGTCTCACAATAATGGCTGTGTTGCTGGAAAATAAAATCACAGCCTGCAGCTCAGATGAGTCACTCCTAACTCTTAACTGCTTAGAACTTCAAATCCCTTTGCCAAATGGGACAGGTCTATCGTATTGATGAGGTGTGTGTAGACTATAGGGACCGTCTTTTTTTGGGGGGGGGGTTCGATGAAAGAGACCATCTATGTGTTCTGCCCGTTCTGATGTCCCCTCTAGCTCTTATTTCTTGCTGATTCACGAAAATAAATTTAGTGCCATAAAAGGTGCAGTGAAAGCAGAGATAAATTTTTTTGACACTGCCCATGGGTCTTCTTCTCTGCTTTTGTCTTGCCGTGTTCTGTTATGACACTCCATGTAAACTTTTGTGACAAAAGGGTAATGTAGACCATCTACAGACTGCTTAACCCATTAAAGTCTCAGCATGCTATTCAGTTATTCAGCTAAAAGCATATTACTCAGTAAATAGTGTTTTTCAGTAAAATAAGCACTGAAACTAATAGGAAAGGTACAGTTACTGTAGGTCTGGAGGTATTTGGACAATGACAGAGTTTTTATGATTTTGCCTTTATACACCGCCACAATGGATTTGAAATAAAACAATCAAGATGTGATCGAAGTGTAGACTTTCAGC
>CM074951.1:22091587-22102979 GCA_037577455.1 Pangasius macronema | reverse complement strand
ATATATATATATATATATATGTGTGTGTGTGTGTGTGTGTGTGTGTGTGTGTAAACATACAGTTATTTTGCTCAGTTTAGTAATTAGCTCAAAATTTATATGACATCTTATTTAAAAAACTAATAATATGTGTTGGCATTGGGGGGGAGATTGAGATATAAATTCCCAAGGCCTGTTTCATCGATCACCATCAGCCATGTTAGATTGGGAGAAGCAACACTTAATGAAGTAAGAGAAATCAGGATAATAGTAAATCAAACATGTAGCTGAGTGTAGCTTCCGAGTGGTGCAACAAAAAAACAGTAGCCCTATTGTTGGCAGATAAGTTGGGGGGTTGCCAGACTTTCCACCCCCTGTCAATCACAGCAACACTAGCCAATCATGGGTGTCTGTGAGCTCATATATGCAGAAGAGTGCAGCTAGCAGATAGGGTGGGAATTGGAGTGGAGTTGATTTACATCTGATCCATTTCTAAAAACAGCCTTAAATTAACAGTCTATGAGTGTGAACAGTATACATGACAGGGATACATAGTTCTGGAAACAGACTTTCCTTAATCACACGTGAAGTGCTATCACAATGTGAAAAAGGAGAAAACATTTCACCCCAATTCCACTGAGGAAATGAGTTCTCGTTTTGATTATCAGCATCATCCACACTTTCAAAAATCACTGATTAATTCAGTCACTTTTGTACTGATTGCTAGTGTTCATGTTTTTAATGTAATTTAATGTTTTATTAGCTTACTTAAACATTTAACAAAATTTAAAATTCAGTATTGAATATTGGAGGGATCTCATTCTGTGTTTTTTTGTGAGGTTATTTTTCAAATAACGGCTGATAAAAACACGATGAATGTATGTAAAGGCTTAAGTTTGAACAATAACCCGATTGACCTTTACAGTGTCTAAGCCAGCACTGAAAATGAGGTTGATTTCGTTAGGGTTTGTTTAAGAGATGGTGCTCATAGCACAGATGGTGCTCATAGCACATTATTTTACTCAAGCGTATTACTAATCAATGCATAAGAGATTTGAAGAAAAATGGCATTTAGGGTCAAATAGTGAGTAGTCAGTGAGTAATTGGGAAAGCATAATATTTAAATTTAGGTCAACTGGATGTAGCAAATGTGGCGCTGTTGTTTATATCAGCTAGAAACTGGGTTACGAAGAATATCTATGTTGTTCTTTCTCCTACTCTTGTTCTCATGGTCTCTGACTCTCTCTTCTCCTTTCACTCTGTCTAAATCTCTCTTTCCCTCTCTTTCTCATACATGTATGTATGTCTGTCTATCTCTCTTACCCAGTTTCTGTTCTCATGGCAGTCACATTACACACTGTAAAAGCACAATGCTTTTTTTATTATTATTTGGGACTGTTCAAACCGCCATACGCTTGTGCAATGACAGTGATGATGAATCAAGACCATTCAGTTCTGAGGAATACAGTAATAATTCTGCTTCATATAATCTTAGCTTTGACCAATTTGCATATGAATGCAGGCACATTTATGATGAAATCCATTCATTAATGCCAAGCCGGCAGGCGTTTATTATTGTACGGAGGAACACCTGCACGCTCCTGTAATTAGTCCCATTACCCAACACACTCCTTCACGCCTGAGCATTGATTATCCACCAATTGAAATTATATTCGTAGACTACACAGCAGGCTCCTGCTGCACATTAAAAAGAAACGCATGCACTCACACGCTCATTCTCTTGCTAATCTCCTGCCTGAGTTAGCACTTATGACGCAGAGAATAAAGTCAAATAATACGGCCCACCGCCTCTCAGACAAATGTCCCGCATTAGCATGTGAATATGTATTGTATTCCAGTCTCCCTTTGCTTGGGCATATTTGAGTATAAACCAATTTCCTTCCTGTCTCATCCGATAAGTCACTTTGCATCGCTCTAAAAGGCCATGTTTAATATTTCACATCAGGTGCGCATATCTCCTAGTTTTGCCATATGGTGCTTGAGCGTTAGACTATAATCCCATTTCACCAAATGTCATGGAGAAGACTATTACCTTATTTTGTGCTCTTTTTACTCTGCATGTGCTGTCAGAAACTTTAGATGGATGTTGCTGAAGTTGATTTGTTGACTCACTTTAAAAAGCTGAGTGGATTGAAGTCTCAACAAGAGATGAGGTTTCGGTCATTGTCACATACAGACCTCAAACAGAAATGTTATTAATATTATAGATTCTCTAAAAATACATCCAATTTCCAACAGCAATGGGGGGGGGGTCGGGGGCGTGTTGTATAGAGACATTACATTATTTGGAATGTCTCTATACACATTTAATGAGAAGTCATATACAATGCCTGGAACGCCTGGAAGTAGCTTCTGCTGCTAATCTGCTGATAGCTAAAGCAAAGCCTGGCACGTAACATGTAAATCAAACAACCAATTTTCACACTGATTAGTGCATTATTTCATTTGTGTTTAACTAGTTAGAAGAAGAGATATAGAGATAGACAAGTGTATGCTGGTGCCTCTGGTGAGTGTATGTAGCTAGTACATTTAGCTCATGCTGCTAATCTTCTAACGAAGCTAATGCAAAGCCTGGCACATAACCTACATCAAACAACCAGTTTTCATGCATTTCCTGTATCACAGTAGCAAGTAAATGTCACAGCTAAACTGCCTGTTTTGGGTACCTCTGCTCAAGTGGTATAAAAAAAATAAAATAAATTTTTAAAAATGAAAAATGCATTGCATTTCAGTGCAATTCCTTTCATGTTCAAGCCCTGCTGGATATTCTGATGGTTCTGCTTCTATAAATTGGCATCATGCATCACTGAGTGGGCGTGGCTAATGAGTCGAAGGGCTTGTCACTCCAGCTGAGCAATAGACATTACAGTTTATACCTTCTTCTTCTAAAAATGTGCCAAAATTCGGGCAAATTTTGCAAATACAATTAACAAAAAAAAAGGGAGCAGGTACCTTTATTTTTGATAAATTACATTTGATTTATTTCTTACTATTTGTATTTGCAACATATATTTTTAGATATTGATATTTAATACTATTCTTGTAGATCATGCCATTTTTTCAATACTTTTGCTGCAAATTTAACTCCATACTCTCTCTTTCACAAATATTTGTCTGTCTGTCTGCCTGTCTGTCTGTCTGTCTCTCTCTCTCTCTCTCTCTCTCTCTCTCTCTCACACACACACACACACACACACACACACACACACACACACACACACACACTGAAACAGATTTATATGGTTATATGGTAAGCTTCAGGCGATTCTGTTGAGATTGTTATTGGTTCTAGACCTGAATGGCTTTCAGTGTGATACTGGATGTCTTTCAGGAAAAATTTGCCATTAATATGCCACAATCCTCATCACAGCAAACGAAAATGGCTGAA
Source organism: Pangasius macronema (assembly GCA_037577455.1). Lineage (NCBI taxonomy): Eukaryota > Metazoa > Chordata > Actinopteri > Siluriformes > Pangasiidae > Pangasius > Pangasius macronema. The sequence continues at coordinate 22,099,591 of CM074951.1, read as the reverse complement.
TTAAATATAGCATGGCCTGCAGTGGTGGAAATACTCCAGTTCTCTTCAAACTAATTAATGTCAATTTCAGAGCTTGTTTTGTTGCACTCGGTCTTGTCGTAAATTACACTGGCAGTAGATCCTTTGCTTTAAGCCTGCTTTTGCAGATTCAGGCCAGGATTAATCTGTTTTGGCCTTAAATTGGTCTTTGGGCTGTTTGACGTTTAGAGAAGAAAGTGGTTGTACTATGTTTGCTTATCGGAGAGATAATCACTAAGCCTGAAACACTAGAGCTGAGCTACTGATGAATGGCTGTGACACCACTGCTGATTAGGAGCTGTACAAATGTACTTTTACTCATTTGGCTTATCTGAATGAGCACACAGCCCAACACGGCCAATTGTCTTTTCTTTTACACTCCTGTGTGAATTGAGTGACTTCACCCAGTGTGTGGAGACATTAGCCCTTGCAGCATTCTTTCTAAGTGCTTATCATTGATATTTTAGGGGACACATAGGCTGGTTGGTGAGGCTACATGGGACACAGACTCGAAGACTGGAAAAACTTTGCCTGGTTTAAAACAAAGAAATGTTATCTAATACATTTTATTTATCTATTAATACATAATACAGATTAGGTGTACTCACTCATTTTGGATGGTGGCACAGATCAGAGAATTAATCTGAGTGCAACAGCTCACTGTGTGGTAATAATGATGGTAATAAAGAGTCATTTATTTTATTTATTTATGCTTTTAAAGCTTCTCCCTGGGTCCCATTAGTGACATTAGGCAGCTGCTGCCAGTTCAAGTATCTGCTGCTCATACACACATACACATACACGCACACACACACCATCATCATCATCATCCAAAATATTTACTCATATACAGATACATATGGGTACACACTCAAATTGCACAGTGTATACTGTATGTGACTAATAAAGGCTTCTTCATCTTCTTCCACATGTGTATACACTCACACAACAGCCACATCCATCAGGGTCCAAATTAAAGTCCCAGGTTGAAATTTCAACATTGGTTGTCACAAATAACTTTGCTCCTTTAAGCTTCACTGATATAATTGAATGTAAGTGTGTTCTAATTAGTGACATTAAGGATCATAAAGCAAACATATAAAGGAGTGTATTGAAAAGTTCATATGTTAGTTATTACAGCAACGGCATTGTAAATGTTACCACCTGAATGAAATTTGGTGTCACCATGACTTGAAAAATGAAGCTAATTGTGTATTGGTGCAATTGACTTAACTCGGAAGTAAACATTCAGAACTCTGAATTACATCATTTTTGACCTCTGTGTGTTTGAACAGCAAAGAAAACATGGACGCCTCCATGTTCGTCTTTTGTTAGCAAAAATATGATACGCTCACTTTTTCACTGTGTACTAACTGGCTGTATATAGTTGAAGTGGCAATAAACTCCACTTGACTTGACTTTTTTTTTTTTTTTTTGCTTTTACTTAAAATAGTGACAATTGTTACTGACCCAGCTGAGGCTGATCAGTCCAGATTAGCTACTTTGCCCCATGGTTCTCCTCCTTTGAGCCATAGCCATCTAGAGGCTCTTTCTGCCTCTAAGTGGTGTCACAGATGGCAAAGCCTCTTCAGTCAACTTTGATCGGTTAGCACCTTTCCCTTCAGCTGCCTTGTCTGCAATTGCAAGTCCCTCATATTTAGCAAGTTTCTTTTCAAAGGCCTCCTCTAAGCGAGCTTCCCAGGGGACTGTCAGTTCCAGCATGATGACTTGCCTAGTGAATTCAGACATATGGAAGATGTCTGGCCTCAAGTCAGTGATCACAATATGCTGAGGGAATTTTAGCTGTTTCTCCAGGTCCACCAACAGCTGCCAGTCTCTTGTGGAGGCCAAGATTCCTGCAGATGTTCTTGCAGAGGTAACTGGCTGTTCCCTGGCTCTAACAAAGCCAGTGGCCTGTTTTCAAGAGCAGGATTGCTTGCTCTACTTGACTTGACTGGTTTTTGTGATGGTGTTTATGACTTGGTCGTGCCATCAGTGGTATCTCCCCTCCCATACTGCCTTGGAGCAGCAGTTCAGGGTGTGCTCAAGGGTTCCATGTCTGGAGCCCAGCCATCTTCTGAGATGAGAGATCTCCAAGGCTTCTACAGTTGAAACTGGCAGAATGTCATGCTGTAAAGCCAGGCTTTAAATCTTCCTGGCAATCCTGGACCCTGCAATGCTGAAGCGGACCGAGTCGACCACTTTTCCCCTCTTGAGCACCAGGGATCTGCAGCTGAAGGAAGTGCAAGAGGTTGTCCGCTCTCTGAAGTAATCAGGTATGCGACCTCTTTTTCTAAAGGGGATATGGTTTTAGGTCAGTGTTGGCTGAACTAGTTTGTGTGGTATGGAGCCATATGCATTTGCAAGGTCAAGCCACAACACTGGAAGGATGCCCTTGTGTTCCCTGGTCTCTCAGATGAGCTGAGTTGCCATGCCTTTGTGTTCCAGACACCCTGACACTGAACTTCGGGCTCAGGAGGGTTGACAATTACAGTAAAGAAACAGTAAATTTACGTTAATATCTGATTAAAATGACTGTAAATAACACAACAGTACAATATTTTGCAGTAAGAACAGTTGTAAAGAGCAACTTAATTGGCAGAAATTTACTGTAAAATGTTGGGGAATGTTAGTGTTTACTGTTGAGATGGAAATCAAATTTCTATGTAAAATAACCAGAAGTGGCTGACTGTAAAGCATCTCAAACTACCCATGTCCATTCAAAATATGGTGGACGCATGTAAAAAAAAAAAAAAGAAAGAAAGAAAAACTGGCATAGCATCTGCATAGACGAATATTGTGTCTCTCCATGCTGTTGTCCCTCTTCAGATCTCTTCAGACTCTAGTACTGTTATCAGCTTTAAAAGTTCTCATCTCTTCAGAACGTTTTGTCCATTTTCTTTAAAGTAGTCCAGAATCACTATATCCAATATCACTAAGCCACTGAAACGCTTCAGTCTATATCAAACGCTGTGCCTCACTACTCAAGAAGAACCAAGATTGTTCGAGTGGGATTTTACCGATTTATGACCTTTGCCCCTGTGTGGGGTCGAGACCAGGCTAAACAAAAAGACTTGTGTAACTGCATCTCCTTTGAAGTGAACTGTATTGTGTTACTCTGTCACCAGATGCGATGATCAGTACAATAAGTGGCACTGTACAAACACACTCAATAGTAATTAATACTACTGTTTTGCAAGTACAGTACATTCAGACCCAAATGTCTGAGTGCAATACCAAAAAATGTTTATGGAAAAACTAATACAGGACATCATTCAGTTAACACTTACAGGGGTATTTAAGAATACATTCTTTAAAACAACAAACCCATTTCAACTGTTTAAAAAATTTTATGTGAAAGTGAAATTTAGAATTTTTTTATATTTTATATTTTTTTATAGATTTTTAAATTGTTGACATCATGTAGTTCATTCAAATGGTAACAATAATATGTTCCTAACACAGAGTATTAATATTAACCCCATTATAGACCCCTGAGTGAGACACAGTTCTCTGACGACAGCCGCGCCTCCTGGTTGAAAAACATAGCGGGAGACTGTAGTGATTTGTACTGAAGTGATTTGCATCAGAATTTGTTTTCCACAAAGTCATGTTGTGCTTTTGTGTGTCTGAATTGGAAGTGCTCATAAGCGCTTTGGTTTTTACCACATACTATCGAAACAAACCTTTCCAAGCCAACAAAAGGGACGGATAATTGGTCCAAAGAGTTCTCTCTTTGCAGTGCACATTTCATCTCAGCTAAATAGCTAACTATCATATCAGTGTAGTTGTCTTGCTAACTAAGAATTTAACAAGTGTAGCTTACTAGTTAGCTCACATGCCTGATTTATATAGTTTCACCAAACCTACACAGTAGCTCACCTAAAGTCTACAGCAAGAAACTAGCTAGCTAATACTAGATATACTAGGTCATACATTTGAACAAATCTGAACAAATATAGCTGACTAATCATGTCCATTATAGGCAACGGACATGATTAGTTAGCAAATTTGTTCAGCTTACAAATGAGTTTATGGCATCCAATTGGGCAGCACCTCAGCTTTCAGTGCCATGGCATCTTCTGTGTTGTAATCGTAACACATTACATCTTGAACGTGCCTGCAAACAACAAAGCTGCAAGCATCAAGAGAATTGTATGCCTTCAGTTTATCTCTAGTATAAATGCTTGAGGTTTCTATGAGACATGCATTTATGTCCAGGTATTGCAAGCTTAGCATCATTTAGTCACAAACAGGACACAAAGCCATAAGGATTTTCTAGGGTTACATCATTTGAAAGTGTAAGTTTAGGCAAATACCACTCCTTGTCTTATAGTATTAATCCATAATAATAAGTATATAACATTTTGGCTACTGTCAAGCCAATTCCTAAATAAAATTCGTGATAGATTTTTGAGTCAGATTATAAGCAAGTAGCATCAGGTTGCTAGGCTTCTCAGGTCTTTTTTGCAAACATCTTGTTTCACACCAAAGGGGTCTACATTCATTATTTACTCTATGCATTATTTTCCATACTGTTCTCAGTAAATACATGCTTTATGCACATATATTACTGAACAGTCATGCAGGCTCACATTTTTGGACTGTACTTTATAAACCCAAAATGTCTCCTAGCCTCTTTTCCTAAACTGACATGCTGATGAACAACATGCAAGGAAATCACCAAGAACAAGAAGCCTTGGAATTTAAAGAGGCTCCTATTTCTATGTTCTTTAACTGCATGTAAAATGGCAGTTTCTCATGGTTAAAAGGCCTAAGTGATTGGCCAGACTTTTATAGCTTCTACAGTCTCAGCAGTTGTGTACTGGAATTTGTTTTGTCATTTAAATGTAGTTAAGTTTCAATTAATCATGAAGGCTTGAGTCCAAACCTGTCTGTGTGTATCTACAATCAATGAAACTTTCAGTCTTGTAAAGATTCAAGGATCACAACTGATCCAAGAAGAAGACAAATAACTCTTGGCTCTTACTGATAGCATTGATTAATAGGCTTTATTTCATGGGGTATATGATGGATGGTGGCACTTGGAGCATCATGGTAAGCCAGGAAAGCTGAGAGATGGGTTTTTTTGTGTGTCTTTTTCAACCCATCTTTTTATTTCAGTAAAATTTTTACCAAAATCTGACCAGAATTGGCTTTGCTGTCTTATGAAAAGTACAGTACATAGAGCTGAAAAAAACTTTACTAACATTACATATATTTATATGTATATTACTAATTCAGACCTGTTAGATTGGACGGCTAGTCAGCAGCTAAAAGAGGACAAAAAATGAGGATAGAAGCTAGTGCAGAATTAAGAATGTGTTCCTCCTAGATATTGTTTGAAGTAGGCGGTTTTATCTTCATCCTTGAGAAAGGAATGGACACACTGAGTTCAGATTAGAACCAGAACACTGAAGCTAAGAAATGAGATTGCCTTACAAGAAGGACATGCCCTGAAGTTTAAGACCTGAGGTGCCAAGAAGGAGTGTATTTCTGAACTAGGGTGTGGAGATAATCTGGTGCTGAGCCAACCCTTTGAGGCCTGGAATACAAGGACAAAAGTTTTGAATTCGATTCCTGCTGCAACAGGAACCCTGTAGAGTGATCTCGGTGAGTGAGTCATTGGGAGGGTATGAACCAGCTGAGCAGCAGAATACAAATCCTTTATAAAGCAATTACGGCATTTGAAGGGAGAACGTAAGTAAGTAAGTATCAGTTGTCAAATCTGGAATTAAGTAGGTTACATAAGAAATTGACAGGTTTCTGCAATTAAAAAGATCTGCAGGATGTGCTGACTGATATATTCAGAGATATTGATTTTATAATCTAGAACATGGGGCAGTCAACTGGTGGTTCAGATGCAGACCCAGCTAAATATTTTAGTGAGTAATTGAAAAAAATACTGTNTAGCAGATTCTATTCTTTGCATTTTTGTAAATTTTCACATACTTTCATAGATGAGAAAATATTATGCAGATTTATCTTACAATTGTGACTTTTTATATATTGGTGACTTCCACTTCCGCTATCCACTACCCTTGACCAAGCCAAACCAAAACACAGACATGCTAGCCTAAGAGTGGCCAGTTCACTCTGAAAGGAATACTTGAGGGATGTTATATTGCTTGTTCACACACTGCTGGGTTTTGTTGTGGTTTTATTATTGCAAACAGAAGCACTTGTGTCATATTATACAACAGTTAGTCCTGGTCCACTAATTTGATTGGATGAGCAGTAGTCCTGAGTGCTTATATTTTATATAACTGCACTATTTCACTGTGTGTATCACTCCGCTCGTCTGTGTTCACCACAAGAAATTCCACCACCTAGTTTGAAACTTTGAGACTAGCAACTTCATCAGCAGACATGGCAAATGATACATTTTTCATGAATATAAGTTTTGACTTAAAATATATAAGCTCATAAGATGAAGATGAAAATGAAGAGTGGATGCCAATGTTACTGGAATCACCTTTAACAGGAACGTACAAATCAATGTGAGCTAGCTAGCCAACAGGTTATAAAGTGATTGTCGCTTCTCTGGGATCTATTTCTGTTATTTCTGCATATTGTGTCCAAAATGTCACTTACTCGATATTAAGTTCTTGCTTAATTGAACGCAATATCACACTTGCACTCGTGTGGTTATATATTGAATATTGGCACAGCTGTGATTAGCTACAACACTCCTTCTGTTTAATTAATTAATTAAGTAATTTAGAGATGAAATGTCACAATTGTGAATATTATTTTGCATTTTTGAGGAAAAAATGTCAGTTCTGTGTAACTCTATTACAAGAAAAAAGTCTAATTTTTAACTCAGTTGTAAGACAAAAAGTCTATAAATATATAGTAATAAATTTATGTAATATTTTCTCATACATGGCAGAAATGAGTTTCCATAGATAAGAGAACGGACGACATGGCTTGCCTAAAAAACAATAAAAACAGAATGTTTAAAGACGATTGGATAAACCAGTATGCATTTATTTTCCCTGCATCGGCTTCAAAATAGATGTATGTCATTTACTGAGTCAGTGGCTTTATGAAAAGTGGTAATATGAATCCCCAGTACAAAACAAAACATAACCACTTGGAATTGTCTTATATTTTTCACTAATAATGAGTCGGCATTAAACGGTCATTGTTGTCACCAGTATTTGACTTGTCTTCATTGACTGTAATTTCTATTTTAATTTGTAAATTCTAATAATTATCGCATAATATTAATTCTAATAATATCTGTTATTTCCTTTTGTAAATCCGAATGCTTTTTGAGCTTTAGCCATTTGAAACGTGCTATATAAATAAATAAATAAAACTTTTATTATCGGCCCACCCTCATCCAGAGTCTTTTCTCTCTATTCATCTCAGAGGACAGCACCATCTGCAGAGGACATTCAATGCCAACAAGTCTCTATCTTCTCAGACACAGATGTACAGTAGATCAGAGACGGTAACAGGAAGAGACGGGCTCCTCTGCCCCCACCATCTGCCCCCTACAATTTAGCAAGTCTTAGAAGAGGAAAAAAACAGCATTAATCACTTGACAATTAACGGCGAGTCATAGCCAGAGGCACACATTTAAAATCTTCCCACCATCTGGTATTGAAATCAGAAGTGGCTGGATGTAAATGAAGTCTCTTTATTAAGGCTATTCGAGGAGTGATGGTCATAAGTCATATTGCCAGTGAGATAACAGGCTGAAGCATTTTGTGTAGCTAGATATGTTCGCCTAGTTTAACAAACAGGCAGAGAGCGTTCAAAACCTGGACACCAGCATACTGGAAGTTAAGGACAAACAAGAAAAAAGAAACTTTACCAAGAGATAAAGAGATGTATATTGTATTAGGACTACCAGAAATTTAGTTTGAGTCATGTTCTGATTATGTTAAAGGATTAGTATTTGTATGCATTAGAATATAAATGAACCTATAATTTTATATTGGACACAGTAGCACTACACTATAAATTCATATCACG
>CM074951.1:22061081-22085262 GCA_037577455.1 Pangasius macronema | reverse complement strand
GTGTGTGTGTGTGTGTGTGTGTGTGTGTGTGTGTGTGTATATATATATATATATATATATATATATATATATATATGTATAAGCTGATATAAAGCAAAGGGAAGGTGTCATCAGAAATGGCCTAGTTTATAAAACTATGGTTAAAAAAAGTTTCAAAAGCCTATGCATTCAGACAGAGTGATGGTAAACAGGTTATAGAAAAAACAACTAAACAGTATTTAATTAAAAATAAAAAAGAACAAGTGGGACTCCTTCCTACCTATTATAGGTTTATCTACCTGAAAGATTCACACATGGAACTCTCGGGACAAAGAAAGCACCAAAGTGGCAGTGTTCAATTTATGTGATGTTATATAAAGTTCTCAACTCATGGAAGTGTGATTAAAACATGTTTTTGATATATCTGCTTAAACCACGGTGCTGTTGAATTCTCAAATGGTCAGGGGATGCACAACATTAAAGGTAACTATAAATGGATAAAATGAACAATATGTACTATACTACATGTTTAACCTTTTAACAACACCACATTCTCCTTATTTTGTGGAGTCCTGTACGACAATTACCTTTATAACCAAATTTGGAATGGTAAGAGTAAGTAATCATAGCATGCCCTCATTTTTGTATGCCTTATTTCTGTACTAAGTGCCTTATTTACTGTAACTGTATAAAAGTTGGTGCCTTTTTCAGGTTTCCTTGCTTGTCAATTTTGGCGTCAAAATAAAATGAAAATATATTGTGATTTTGCTTTCTGGCAGTGATACATTAAAGCCTTTTAACTATCAAAATGAATGCATTCATTCAGACTTTTACATGAATTGTAAATGTGTTTTACAGTTTAAATGATTATCTTTTACAATGAAAATGTATTTGTATTTATTTGTCTTTTACAATTAAACTCATTATTAATTCAAATCATTGAAGAACTTAAAGTATAGTGACCGAAGGAAAATATATCACAGTTTTGAAATTAAAGCATTTTTCTATAAAGCAGGTTAAAGCTGTATTATATAATCATTTATTATTTTTCCATTATGCTATGCTATGATTTATTTCCATCCAATTATAGTACTGGAGCTTGGCTCGCCTTTGACATAACTTTCCTCAAAGGTGAGGAAGCTCTGCCACCCTGAGGTCTTCCTAAATTAAACCACTGCCTAAGAACCACACAGTGAAAAGAGTGTCATTGAGAACAGTACTCACAAATGCATCGATGGTGGTTAGACACTTGCAGTGGCCTTTATGGTTTCTATTTTATTGGCTGTAGGTTTATAGATTGTGAGTTCAAACCTCACGACCGCCATCAAGCCACTGATGAACCCGTAAGACTCTTAATTTTTAATCGCTCAGCTTTGCCTTGGACTGGATTCTACCTAACCCATTCTACCTTGTAAGCCATTTTGTATAAAAAGCATCTGATGAATGAATTAATGTAAATGATTCATTTGTGCATAAGACCTTGGGTCTGAGTATGTGCATTCTGATCAGAAATAATTAAACCCATTTGGCAATACATTAGTTCAACAAGCGTGAAAGCACAGACATCAATAATGCAGCAATCCTAACCAATAGATAAAATGTGCACTATGTAGCATTATGTCAATTCTTCATGCTTTCTGTTGGTTGGTATTAAGGCTGCTACTGTACTTTTTCAGCAACTGCTGGGAATTGAATTAATGCACTTTATTTAATACTATCAGGAAATGTGGAGTGTTTATCCTGTGCATTAATGTTTATTAATGTTTATCCTGTGCAAGCTCACAAAGAGGAAATGAATTAAGATCCAACTAGTTATCTGGGAGTGGTTGTGTATTTGATTTAAGTGATGCATTAATCCTAAACCTGGCAGATCACTTCCTGTAGTAGGTGTTATAAATTATGAGCCTACAGCGCCCCCTGAAGGACAACAGTAATTTTATTTATTTATTTATTTATTTATTTATTTATTTATTTATTTATTTATTTATTAAGAGCATTACCGAGGATATTGAGACTAGTAATGTAACTCTGAGTCTCTTCATTGATCCGATCATCTGGCTCAGCTCACCAATAACAGCTGATTCTTCAGATAATAAGAGTCGATTCTTCAGATAATAAGAGTCGATTCTTCAGATAATAAGAGTCGATTCTTCAGGTTCCAAATGGCTCATTGCTTTTTTTTTTTTTAACTCATACATTTTGTGATATTTTGGCTTGTGATTTGTCTTATGTCTGAAATTGCTTCATAAAATCCTACTGTGCTTTTCACTCCACTATTAAACAAATAACATTTTGCATTGCATTGCATTGTATAGGATAATAGATGATTCATCAAACACACTAACAAACAGTTCAGATGTTGAAAATGTGAAAAGTGACTTCGTATACCCATTCTATGTGACTTAATCTTATTGCAGTGACTATGTGACTGCAGATGTTGTTTTCGCAAAACGAGGGGAAATTGCTGGAAATTGCGCATATATGCGAGTCGACTCTCTAAAAGTGGCGACTCAAAAGAGCCGACTCGCTCGCAAACGACACATCACTACAGGCGACTGAGGGACTGAAGGATTGCTTCCTGAAACATTGTCTCTCCGGTCTAAGGTGATGAAAAGTGAGTCAGGGTTCTCACAGCATCTTATTTTATTTCTGGGATCACATAGGCAGGGAGCAATGTAAACAAATAACTACCCATGATTCATTTACAGTGTAGTGCCTGAACAATGACTTCATGACTTGTTGTCAAAAAAATTAATTAATTAAAAAAAAGAAAATTAATTCCTCCAGGTATTTCATCTCTAATATTAAAGCCTTTATATACCACATAATAATGAAAGTTTCTCATAATTATGATGTAGTATCTCAAAATTATGAAGGTATGATTTATAATAATATACCTGTACATACATTTATAATTATGACACTTTGACTTATCTAATGACTTACTATTTTTTATTATTATTATTTAATAATTATGGCTATGGAACAATATGGATTTACAGCCAGTACTGAAGACTGTATCCTCAGTTTGATCTTAAAATCAGCTGAATTTCTCAGTGTAATCATTAATCAAATATCCTGGAAGGTAGGTCTGGTTTACAATTATATGTACATATTATTTATATATATTGTATTATATGTACAATTATTTTTAGTCTATTTTACATCTGTCCCTGATGAGGCTCCCCTGCTGGACATGGGGTCCTATACAGATGCCAAGTTGGCTCATGTGATGGTGGAGTCAGAGTCGCTGTGTGATAAAGGTCATCCTGCATCGCTGTGCTCCACTCACCTGATCTTAAAGCCTGATCTTATAGGGATTAGAAACTGGCTGAATCACAGCCACCAGCTGAGCTTCCACATGTTTCATTTTTCAGAGAGAGAGAAAGAGAGTATGCATCTGACTGTCTCATTAAGTTTATATTTAAATGTAAGCAATCAAAGGACATGGACAATTTGGAAAATGTCTTAAACAAATATATATTTTTTTAAATACTTAGAAGCAATACACACACAGACCCCACTCTGATGACCCCCACGTTTTTTTTTTAATCAGTATCACTAAAATCCACTAAAATGTATCTGTTTATCATCTGATTTGGAACCTCACAAAACCTGTAAATGCCAAAAGTGACTTGTGGGCTTCCCAGTATCTCAGTGTTTAAGGATCTGCATAAGCAGATCATGAGTTTAAAGCTCAGGACTGGGAGGGGCTGATGGGAGGATAAAGAGGATATTAGTATATCACCCATATTATTATAGCATTGAGATATACAGAAAGATAAATTCTGTTGTCATTCCCATTCCCAACTGAGATGTCTTGAGTAATACTAAAAACCTACCACTAGGGGGCAGAAATGCACCAAGGTGGTCAGTAAGGATCGTATTAAAAAAGAAGAAAAAACTCAGTTATTAAATCTCAGAGTGATAATTAATTAACTAGTTACTTAATTACTTAATTAGAATAGTAACTGCTTTATCCTGCACAGGGGTGTACAGTATACAAGAGGCGGGATTATTCACATTATTACATATTAATAAATGCAATAATATGCAAATAATGATTATGAATATGTGATTCATACACGAAGTTGGCTTTTATAATTTCTAGCATTATTACAACGCATTATTACGTCGAGTGGGTCTTATTTTGGGTTAATTTGTTCGATATAAAATGTTCTTCTGGTTTCGTTGCACTTCGCTTGTGCACGCCTCGCTGGTTATCGACGCAGGCTTCACCTGCTCACCCCCTAATTTGAATATTCTGCGCACGTGCTGCTTTTCCGACCAATGAGAGAGCGGGAGGAGGTGGGCAAGCCGTGTTACGTCGGCTGGCCGAGGTGTCGGTTGAATCCCAAACGGCATCCTGTTGGATATTTAGGGCGCCTACGCGGGGCGTTAAAGCCGCTGTTTCATTCCTTACTTCGAAGTGCACTAGCATGGGGATGAGGAAGGCGTTTTGGATGGAACCAATGATCTGGAACTTCTGGAAAGCCGCAGAGAGAGAGAGAGATAGAGGGGAAACTGTCAGCTGTGGATTACTGGAGGCAGTTACTGGTTGGAGATCAGCTTCGAAGCGTTTTTGGTTTTAAAGGCTAAGATGGAGTAAATTTGCGGCCATGGTGGTGAATTCAGTGCACTGGTTCCGAAAAGGGCTGCGACTTCACGACAATCCAGCTTTGCAGGAGGCGTTAAATGGCGCGGATACGGCGCGCTGTGTTTATGTTTTGGATCCGTGGTTCGCTGCTCGCCGGTTGCAGCCTCAGTTGGCCACCTCCACTCGACGAAATAGACAGTCGACACCTGGAAGTGTGTGTGTGTGTCACACACACACACACAAACACACACCCCAGCTTAAATCAGCTCCAGCTCGTAGCTAACTTGGCTAACGGCGAACCTTTTACAGCTTTTAGGTTTAAATTTCTGCAATGGAGTGAGTCGGAAGTCCGAGTTTCTCACTGAGGAAATAGCTCAATTAGTAATTGAGCTAGTAATAATAGATATTTGTTTCCTTTGTTTTCTTTATTAATCAAAAATAGCTCATTCAAAACAGATTTAGTGTTACGTGTCCTTAGTCTTATGCTAATTTCATTTCCCCAAGCTAAATATAAATACTCTGGATTAATTTTCCGTTTAACTTTCTGAAAACGCAGTGAATCTGTAAAGTAAATAACTCCGAAGGCGTCACTACCCGGTTGGTAATGAGGCGCTAGCAAACATAACAACAACGTTTGGCCGTGTTTCAAATCGCGTGCTCGCTTTTCCAAAAGTGCGCGTGACGCGCGTTACCTCTTCATCGTGATAATACACTAAGAAGTGCCCGGATGTAACCCCCGTGTACTTCAAGCGCTGTTATTGACACGCGGCCGCACGTGGCTGAGGTACCGCCTATACGCTTACAGTTACAGGAACTATATTTTTAATGATGGAGTTTTAGTTCTTGGTGACTACAGAGAATAAGAAAGTGACGATTATAACCTTCGTAACCTGGTGTGTTTTTATTTTTCATTTATACCACAGCGCTGTCAGAAGGTAGCGATTCATTTTTAACAGCAGCTCTGAAAGTAGTTCCGGCTTTAAGGCAAATCACAGGATTATATTAATGCACCTGACCTAATACATTATCATTACAGAACTTGTATGAGAGACATTGTGCATTAACTGATATGTGTGTGTGTGTGTGTGTGTGTGTGTGTGTGTGTGTGTGTGTGTGTGTGTGTGTGTGATTGCTGATATGGTCACGTTTTCTGAGTGGACATGTTCGTGTAGCATTTTTGTCAGGAGTCTCCAGTGTCAAAGCTTTATATCAGTCAGATATAAAGCTTTAATTTTAGTTTTCCAGCACAGAAAAGTCTTCAGGTCAGAGAGGCTTCTCTGCAATGTTATTAACTTGAAGACAGGAAACTGTTTATAGCTGGTATATCGTAAGTGATGACACGGACTAACTTCTGCATCACTACGCGTTAACATAAATGGATATTTTTATCAGAACTACAATAAATTATTTATTTAACAATCGCAACCCTGTTTGATTATTTAAAGTCCCAACACTGAGCGTTCATGTCAGGCTGCATCACACCACTGTCACTGATTATAACAACACACCTGACATGGTTTATTGCTTATTTATTTAACGTATTTGTAATCTGTGTTTTTTCTTCCCCTGCAGATTCCTGCTGGAGTCGTTAGAGGATCTGGATACGAGTTTAAGGAAACTGAACTCGAGGCTGTTTGTGGTGCGAGGGCAGCCGGCCGATGTGTTTCCCAGACTGTTCAAGGTCAGTTCGGGAATCTCTCTTTCTCTCTCATCCCTCCCTCTGTGGCAAACATGTAATAATTATTTCAAACATGAAAAATGATCATTCATTCATTCTATTATGTCGAAATAGGACTAGTCCCAACACTACCTCGGTCTCCGACAGGACTTTTGTAGCAGTACGTCTTTATGTGTGAATGACAGTTTATAGCAGACTGATGCTACAATTTTAACTGAGTCATCGTTTGTTTGTGGTAAAACAAATGAAACTGACTGTTGATTCTTGCTGCTTGATATCAGTAGCATGTTCAGGGACATGGACAGATCAGGAGATGCCGATGTCATGTCTGGGCTATTCGTTTTTATTCATTTACGGCATTTGGCAGACGCCTTTATCCAGATCAACTTACATTTATCTCATTTATATAACCGAGCAGTTGAGGGCTGAGGGCCTTGCTCAAGGACCCGGCTGGGGATTGAACTCATGACCTTCTGATCATTAGTCTAACGTCTTAACCACTGAGCTACTGCTGCCCTTATAGTTCATATTCATAGTTTTCTAGCGGAGAAGTAGGTTCAGCAACCTGAAAAACATCAGGTTTTTTTTTTCTTCTTCATTCTTTACACACAACATAACGCTTCACGGTGATGTGACGACGCCGTGCGCCACATGCTCCGAATCCCACCGCCTGCTGCACTACACACATCGTCCGGGGCTTAAAAGGTTTTTACTAGTCTGGTAAATTAGCGTGCTCAGATGACAGAAAAAGGAACACTGATGAAATAAAGTGCAACACAAAGCATATGACCCTCCTCCTGGCGCACACAGACACTTATGGAGTGAAAATAAAGATGCTAGCCAGACACAATACTTAGGAGAACCCTACGTTTCTTTGGTGAAACATCGCTAAACAATTATGTTGAGGGCACAAATGTGATGTGCTACACAATCATATACGCATTTATTTATATGCATACACATTCACAGACCGTGAAGTGTATTATTTTAGTATAAGAGCATGGTTCAGAGTGTGTGATTCCTCTTCTACAACAACCATTACAGTGTTTAATTTCTGAATGACGCTACGTATAATGGGTTACAGTTACATCTACATGCTTTGGAAAGTCCACCAGACAGTGTATCTGCTGTTAAAGAGTCATTCTCTCAGCAGCCTCTACTTGACGTTAATAAGACAAAGGAAACACAGCTTTACATGTAACTGGTGTAGTGTGAACTCCTCTGTCCTGAAGACTTTTCCATGAAAACCGTAGCATCGCTAGTTTACGTCGTTGGTGCTGTTAAGTTTATTTGCTTCTCTGAGCGTTCCTCAGGAGATTTAGTTAGAGTTTCTCCCTATAAAATTCTGATTCTGGGAAATATTGATCCGACTATTTGATTCTGAAGGTTAGCATATATTTTTTAAAAAGGTCACACTGCATTTTAAATCCACATTGTGTGTTTTGTCTCTGATGTGTGCTGGAAGGAAAGCAGGTGGGCAGCTGGAACGTCGTCATCAACGTATCGAATCTTTAGCTTGATTTTTTTTTTTCATCCGTTTCTCTCTGTAGCCAAGTGAACAGATTCATCCCCTCATCATCGCTCATCATTGTTTTTAAATGAAAATATTGTTTGAGGAATTGCTTCCTCTGCATTGTGGTTACACCTGAAGGTTGATTTTCTACCCCACACTTATCAATTTATAAAGTGAATATGATTTATGTGAGGTTTAATTTGCTCTCCAACATGCCTACTCATGGTAAGGAGAACGGTGCCACGATGATACCAAACTCTTTCTGATTATTTTTATGTAACACTACACCCCCAAGGGTTTTCTTCCTTACTTAGCTGTTGTCCTAACTGCAGTTGTCATGGTTACTAAACAGTTAACAGCACCTGAATGATGAGCAACCTGTAGTGAACCAATTCAACGACTTGAATCACAGATTTTATCCACAGTCCCCTCCAAAAGTATTGGAACAGCAAGGCCTGTTCTTTTGTTTTTGCTATACAAAAACGTTTGGGCTTGAGATCAAAAGATGAATATGAGACAGTAGATTAAAATTTCAGCTTTCATTTCCTGATGTTTGTATCCAGATGTGTTCAAGAACTTAAAACATGCCACCTTTGGTGACAGACCACCCAATTTTTAGGTGAGCAAAAGTAACATATGATAGTCTTAAAGTAAATAACACTTAATATTTGGTCGCGTATCCCTTGCTTGCAGTAAGTGCATCAAGCCGACGACCCTCTGACATCATCTAACTGCTGCATTTCCAGGCTTGTACTGCAACTTCTTTCAGTGGTGTTTGTTTTGGGCGGTTTCTCCCTTCAGTCTCCTCTTCAGGAGGTGAAATGCTGGCTCAGTTGGGTTTGGGTCTGGTGATTGACTTGGCCAGAAATTGGTTGTAATTCTGGTCTATTGACTCGTATTCGTCTATTGCTCTCAAATCCAAAAGTCTTCAGTGTATGTCAAAAACTAAAGAATTGGCCTTGCTGTTCCAATACATTCGGAGGGGACTGTATATTAGTGCACTTCATAGCAGAGATGGACTGAGCTGCATTCTGTGAGGCTGATACTGATTGCCGGTTTTTATTAAGCATGATCGAGGACGTTATTAAGCCTGCTCGAGGATTTGCAGATTTATATTGCACAAAACAACTTCACACATCTGCACTTTATCAGTCTGTTGCTGCTGCCCATCTTTAAATCCTCACATTATAGTTTTATACCTTTTTTCCAACTCTGTGTAAATTCTATTTTATGCCATGGACAGTCGTAAACAGCATTTCACTACATGTGGTACTGCGTACGGTTGCATGTGCGACAAATAAAATTTAGATTTGAATTTAAAACTGTTGATGGAACTAGGTCACATTGAGCTTAAAAAGGTACATGCTACAAAGGTAGATGCTTTCAGAAGTACATGCTGCTCTTGCTGCGCTGTTCGTTGCTGCTCTGCCACTGATATGCATTGTACTTGATTACATGATGTGCTCTTAATTGCCCAGGGACATTACACATCTTTGCTTTGCGTCCCAAACAAGGCATACTGTTGTTGCTAAACCGATACACATCTGCATCTTAAAGATCTCTCTCTCTCCCTTTCTCTCTCTCTCTCTCAGGAGTGGAACGTGACTCGTCTGACGTTTGAGTATGACTCGGAGCCGTACGGTAAGGAGCGGGATGGCGCCATCATTAAAATGGCCCAGGAGTTCGGTGTGGAGACGATCGTGAGGCACTCTCACACACTCTACACCCCGGACAGGTGTGTAACAATACCCACTCCTGTTTTTTTTACTGGGTATAGACACACAGACACATTGAGTTTGCAGTTTATTAGGTACACCCCTACACTTTCACACAGATTGTACATTCTACATCGTGTGTTGTAAATGAGGAACAATATTATGACATTACAATACTACAGTATGTACAGTGAGGGGGAATGACCGTAAACCTTTTACAACAGAAGTTGTTGCGGAATGACTAAATTCGAAATAAATACATGGGACTCGAGAGTCATCTACCCATGATACGGTCTGTAATGGTAACGTTGCACATCTTGTAAGCTTGTTATCCACATGTTTTCAGTCAAAGCGGGTAACTGACAGCATGACATGAAGCACTTTGAAAGCTAAGACACTGCTGTCAAACCTTCTGGGATAAGAATATCAAATACCACTGTCAGATTGTATAACTGTGGTGTGTCCAGCCTCTCCCGGGGAAAGGGAAAGTTCTAGAGAGTGCCAGCATGCCTGTCTGCGAGTCATCACTCTTATATAAATGGGATTGGGGTGTTTAATACACACCATGCACGCGGACGAACTCGGAGCCAGAGAGAGCCAGGGCGAGGTGTGTCTGTGCAGTGTCTAACACTCCGCGTCCTCTGCTGGTGTGTGAGTGTAACCGCAGGTCACACTGAGCACCATGTGCTGTGCCGAGTGACAAGCTCTCTGTCACAGCGTGTAGCAGCGAGACTGAATGACGAGCAGCACTGAAAAGCTCTGTATGTAATCCAGAATAGCGCACATGCTGCAGCTGCATGCAGTCGCCTCGCACTCCACGCACACGCGCCAGCCTCCCGACTCCCAACCACACAAAGGAAATTATACGATGGACCAGAGAGGGCTGTTGCATAAGATCAGGCCTAAAAATAAAGAAACTGGCCTTTGGGTTTGTGGAAGCTAAACGTGAGAGAGATCCTCCTAGCCGACAGTCGACTACTCTGCTCGGCGTACGTCACTGGTCTAGTCAGAATACATTTGATCCTTTTCGTTTTTTGTCTCCCCCCCCTAGTGTAATATAACAGGTTATACTTGCTCGGTTTATATAATTGAATCGTATATAGTGAATGAAATTATGATTCTGAATATTTTGTGCGTCATGACTGTCACATTTATTCAGCTAAATTAAGAACAAAATCCTTTTATTGCATTTTAAGTAGATAGAAAACAGCCTTTTATTTCACAATGTATATTATAAGCCTGTATTCATTTATATTTATAAACCATTGAAATGACTGCTTTTAATCTAAAGCGAAATTTAAAAAAAAAAAAAAAAAGACAATTAGGCTATATTTAAAAAAAAAAAAAAAAAAACAATCCAGACTACTTGTAATAATATTTCTTTTAATGAATATTAAAATGAATTGTAGCTAAATATCTGCCATCTCAACACAATTGAGAAGCACAACCCTGTAAATTGTCGAATGATGTTCTGTAATGGTTATTTTTGGATAAGTGAGTTAATCAAGTAAAGTACATGTTTTAATACTAACTAATTAATGTATTAGATATATTTTTTTTGTGTGTGTTCCATTTAGGATCATCGAAATGAACAACAACAACCCGCCACTCACCTTCAAACGCTTTCAGGCCATCGTGAGCCGCCTCGAGCTGCCCAAGAAGCCGCTGCCCACCATCATGCCGGAGCAGATGGCCAGCTGCAGCACGCAGCTCTCGGAAAACCACGACAAGCATTACGGCGTGCCCTCACTGAAGGAGCTGGGTGAGGCCTCGTTTACACATACACGTGGTCTTTGGTCTCATCTCAGAAAACAGCACTCACAAATAACATAGGAGCAGATGACCTCTTTACAGACGTTTTTCCTAATTATAGGCAACGTAAAGATTTTCTATAGCATATGAGCTCATACTCAGCGTGAAGAGGATTGCATGAATCTTGTACGATGGCCTTCCTTTGCATGTCCGCCTCGTACGGGAAATCAAACTTCTCTCCACCTCTGAAGCTTTACAGCTATTTTACAGTTTTGAATTCTGACTTTCATTCGAGTGCCTGTTCACTTCCCTCCTTGCAGCATTTTCACAGCACAGTTGGAATGAAATGCGTTGATCAGAGTAAAGGTCTTGGTATTGAATACAGCCGGATGCATTATGAGAGCGCTAATGAGACCAGATAAACAGTTTTCCACAATTCTGTGATTAACGTCTGCATCTGTATACTGTTATTAAACACCATGGTGGGGTTTAAGCAGTCAGAATTCAGCATACTGATCACTTATGATGAATATGTGTGTGTGTTCTGTCTCCATCAGGGTTTAAAGCTCAGGGCGAGGGCGTGCCAGTTTGGAGAGGCGGTGAAACTGAGGCTCTGGAGAGACTCAATAAACATCTGGACAGAAAGGTGAAACCCAACAAACACTGGAAATTGCTAAAAAAAAAAAAAAAAAAAAAAAAAACACACACACATTTATCCTTTTGGTTATATGATGCTATACCCTACAATTGAAACTTTAAAGCCTTTTGGCTTCATCCAGTCATTAAGTTTGTTTGTTTGTTATTTAGGCGTGGGTGGCGAATTTCGAGCGTCCTCGAATCAAGGCCCACTCGCTGTTCGCCAGCCCCGCCGGTCTGAGTCCGTACCTCTGCTTCGGCTGCCTGTCATCTCGAGTGCTTTATTACCACTTACGTGAACTCTATATGAAGGTCCGTGCATGGTCAATTTTTTTTTATTTTCTTAATTAATTTTTAATACGCCTTAATCTTATTAAGTGAGACTGGTGAGGGAGCGAATGTTTGTAGCTGCTGTAACATAAGTGATACCAGGAACTAACTTGTTTGTTGCAAAAACCTCTGACTTAGGAGACTTGATTATGATGACGATGGTCATATTCTTCTTTCCCAGCTCCGCAGACGCTCCAGCCCTCCTCTCTCGCTGTTCAGGCAGCTGCTGTGGCGCGAGTTCTTCTACACCGCGGCCACCAACAACCCCAGCTTCGACCGCATGGAAGGAAACCCCATCTGTGTGCAGATCCCCTGGGACAAGAACCCCGAAGCGCTGGCCAAGTGGGCCGAAGGCAGGACGGGCTTCCCCTGGATTGATGCTATCATGTGCCAGCTGAGGCAGGAGGGCTGGATCCACCACCTAGCGCGCCACGCCGTGGCCTGCTTCCTCACCCGGGGCGACCTGTGGATCAGCTGGGAGAGCGGCATGAGGGTACGACCTGGACACCTGATTCCGTTTGTCTGGTAGTAGCGAGTCAGGTCAAGATTCCTAGACACGAGCAGTAATATCAAAGACGTTTAGCTCTCTTTACCATTTAAGAATGTGAATTTAAAAAAAAACTTTTATAAGCAAGTACTGAAAATCTGAAGGACCAGCAGTGGATGTGTCAGCGAGGTAGTGCATGTGGTGTGTTCATCATGTACAGGTGTTTGAGGAGCTGTTGCTAGACGCTGACTGGAGCGTGAATGCTGGAAGCTGGATGTGGCTTTCCTGCAGCGCTTTCTTCCAGCAGTTCTTCCACTGCTACTGTCCTGTGGGCTTCGGGCGCCGCATCGACCCCAGCGGGGACTACATACGGTAACACCGATGACTTTTAAATATGTCATCATCATAAACTAGCTCATAAACTCTTTATGAATAAGGGACGACAGATGGATGTTTAGTCTGTAATTCAATAACGTAAACATTTTTTTTGTTTGTTTTGCTATTTATTTATTTACCACTTACTCCTGTTGCATTGCTTCTTGTGTGTGTTTGCAGTTCATACATATATGTGATCATAAATCTAAATAGTGTATAATTTGTTTGGATGTTGCAAAAGTGCAATTTCTCTTCAGGTCCATAAAGTAACAAGCTGTTCAAATAGATAATTAGTCTTTTAATTCATATCTTATTTTACTTCATTGTGCATTCCAAAAAAATATTTGTTCAGGCATCCAGGTTATTCGACCAAACCCAGTGACTGTTTGTAGCTCCTGTAACATAAGTGATAGCAGGAACTAACATGTTTCAGATTAAATGAAGTACTATGACATGATGTTCTTTAATAAATAAATAAAGGTGATATACCACAGCAATCTGCAACGCTAAGAGAAATAAAACCTTTTTTTTCTGAAGAGGTTCAGGTGTGTGATGGTGAAAAGACTCTGCATGGTAGTTGAGAACAGCGCAGTGTGTGTTGAAGTGCTGTAAACAGTTGGAGCCTCTCGGTCTGCTACAGCACATGTTTAAACACCTGTCACACCTGAAGAACAGTGTGTATGCTCACTAGACTGTCAGAGACAGACGTCTGTCTAATAGTACACACTTCCTGGAAATGTCCTGGGTCACATTGTGCAAAGCTTCTGAGAATTACTCTTAAATATTTGCTCATAAAAATTGCTTTTAGATAATATTTTGAAAGTGGTCATTCATGTATGTGTGTGTGTGTGTATATAATATATATATATATATATATATATGCTTAGCAAGAAAACTCAACATGAATAAGTCTGGGAAATATAATGGAAGTGTGAAAAAAAGTGTTGATTATTATAAATATCTCAAAAGGTTAGAATTTTTGAGATTTTAATTTATGCCTCTGACTCTTTGTGCAACTTTTTATACAAATTATGGCAAATTAGGCTTTCCATCTTGTTCTTTTGTTCACACATTAAAAAAAAATAAATAAATGAAATAAAAATACCTCATTTCATATTCACCATATTTCAGCTTTGTAGTTCTGCTCCCACTGATCGGCTCATGACCTACATCAGGCCACGTTGCCCTTACATAAACGTGACAGGCGTGAAAGGGCAGTGCGGAGAATCGGCCGTGTTTATTAGGAGCTTCCCAGGAAACGTGGCCAAAGTTCACAGCAGCAGTTTAACAGCGGTTCGAGGAAGTGCAGATCTAGGTCATGCAGACAAAGATCAGCTGTGTTTTACTTTTAACATTGAGGCAAATTTAAATACACTTCTAAATCAATGTTTCTCATAATATGTAACCATGACAACGGTTATTATTATTGTTTATAACACAGCTGAAGCACACGAATGAATGAAAATAAAATGTAACCATAGCAACAGTCAAATCGCTGATATGAAGGAAGAAAGAAAAAGTATGTAAAGCCTTGGGTTTTTGCACTGCTATTATGTAGAATGTATACAGTATTTTTATTGGAGATTTGTTACCCAGTAACATTATTATTATTTATTATCAAAGCCTTCACAGAGGTTCAAGTTCAGAGGTGCCAACACTTGCGGTGTAGCTAGCTAATGTTCCCCAACAATGTCTCCAAACCTGTCAGAATCAAATGTAGAAAATGTGAAAGAACTCTGCGTATGAGCATCGGCTTTTTGCGGCTTTTGCTGAGTTCTCACTGAGTTTTCTTCTTTCTCGCCCTATAAAAACATTAGATGAGCTAATCCATTGTCAATCTGGTTTAATTGATATTTGAACTGATATTTGATATTTGAGTTTTGAACACTCCAGTATCAGCTGACACCCTGGAAGCTCCGCCCCTTTCCCCTCGTTAGCAATCTCTCATCTCCACCCACTCGAAAGATGCACTGACGCAGCACCCTCGCTTTCCGTCAGCGTAAATGGAGAATGTTTCGCCTTCATTCATGTGGAATAATGCTCAACATCAGTTTTAATAGTAATGATAATTCTACCTTCTAGGATTTTCTTGTTAATAATATTGGCATCTTTGCAAGCTGTTTGATCGTTTTTATTACACTGCACAGGAGATATGTTCCTGAGCTGAAGGACTACCCAAGCCGGTACATCTACGAGCCGTGGAATACACCAGAGGCGATCCAGAAGGCAGCGAACTGCATTGTGGGAGTCGATTATCCCAAACCCATGATAAATCACGCAGAGAGCAGCCGCCTCAACATCGAGAGGATGAAGCAAGTCTATCAGCAGCTCTCGCACTACAGAGGCCTTAGTGAGACACGCATACTTTCTCTCTCTCTCTCTCTCACACACACACACACACACACACACACACACACACACTAGTAGCCTTTTTTTTCTTTGCAATTGTTTGGAACATTTTGGAAAGTGTCGGTTACAACACTCTAATGCTCCATTTAGAAGCTCTTTTTGGATTGTTTTTTTTTTTCGGTCTTGACCCTTAACACACACAACTACACACACACACACCTCTCATTTCATTTTGTTCTCTGTAAAATGAAATGAGGTTGAGTGTAAAAGGATGATGGTGATGATGAATTTAGTGGCTTACACAAGCCACCTTTTTAGCCCCATACTTTGAGCCTAATGGAGAAATGACCTCGGGTTTTCGGAGGTGTTTTGACCTACATTAACACTAATACTATCTGTCTATCTGTTCATCCATCAGGTCTGCTAGCTTCAGTGCCCACCATTCAGGAGGAGGCAGAGCCATCGATGTCGGACGACTCTCAGGCCAGCAGCAGTGGTAAGAAACACACACAGCAGCAGCTTTTTGTGCATGCTGGGCTTCTCTGCTTCACTGTGCCAACAGTTTGATCAGATCAGAGTGCAGAAATGATACAGCATTGTGCGTGTATACGTGCGTATAAACAACAACATCCGTTTTCCTCAGGTGCCATCTCAGCGTCCCATCAACCACCTCAGTCTGAACCCCAGCCATCCCAAACGCATCCCGACCCTGATCCAGACCAGGACCCCGATCCCGAGCCTTCAGCATCGATGGCTCCTGCAGCCATGAGAAAGCGAGGTTGCTCCTCTGAACCCCAAAACTCCCAGAATCCTAAAGTGCAGCACACCAGCCAGACTAAAGCTGAGCAGCTGCACACTGGCAGCAAGCAGTGACCGAGCAGGTGATAAATCACTCGCGCTGATTCAGTCACAACAGTGCCGTGGGCTTTTTTTTTTTTTTTTTGTATATTTAATTTTTTTACAGTCGCTGCAGGTTTTTAATGTTCCTGAGATGATAATATAATGTTGCCTTAGGTGTGTTATGTACATTTCATAACATTTAGTCAGTTTGTGAATATGAGTCAGGAGAATGTGTAGACAATTCAACATGTGACTCACACCTGTGAAGCTTTTTTGGTTTATATGTTGTTGTGGTGTAAACCTGTGGAGTAGTATAAAACTATCAGGTTTACATCTTCAGACCTCTGTATTGTAAGTAGATAATACGTTGTGTTTCAGACCCTCCCCCAACTGTTCAGAGTTGGTTTGTTATGGTTGTACATAAATGACCAATTATTATTTTATCATTGTAAATGGTCACCGGTTTAGGATGTATTGTGGACTTGGGACTGACAGGCACAGAGGCCACACCTCCTTCACTGAGACTGTAAGGCACAGAGGCCACGCCTCCTTCACTGAGACTGACATGCACAGAGGCCACACCTCCTTCACTGAGACTGTTAGGCACAGAGGCCACACCTCCTTCACTGGGACTGACAGGCACAGAGGCCACACCTCCTTCACTGAGACTGTTAGGCACAGAGGCCACACCTCCTTTACTGAGACTGACGGACACAGAGGCCACACCTCCTTCACTGAGACTGACGGACACAGAGGCCACGCCTTCTTCACTGAGACTGTTAGGCACAGAGGCCACACCTCCTTTACTGAGACTGACAGGCACAGAGGCCACGCCTTCTTCACTGAGACTGTAAGGCACAGAGGCCACGCCTCCTTCACTCAGATTGACGGACACACACTGTTTTGAATCTGCATGGATGTAATATACATATCAAGACCAGTGCACTGATTTAAATGAGTGAACCTTTACACCCCTTTACACAACTGCACTATGCTGGACTGGTATTCTCTAACAAACATCTTTTCTTTCTTCTTTTCTGCGCAGATGAAGGAAAAACAAAAAAAGGAGGATGCTCTCCAACAAAAACCCTCCACAAGACAGGAAATAAGTGCAGCACGTACGAGTCCAAGCTGAGAGGAAAAACAAAAAGAAAGAAATGACACTAAGCCTGCAGTATGTTACGGTTTGGCACAGACAGAGCTACAGCGTTTTCTGTTCTCTAGGCTTGCTACTCTTTTCATTTTAAATCCGTTCTGCAAGCTAAAGCTTTAATGGCACATTCATATTTAGAGTGGATGTGCTTTGATCAGCATATAATACAAGAAAGCTAGGCTTTGGATCTTAAATCAGATTTTTAAACCAGCGAGTTCACAATTCTGTTCATGAAGTTTATTGTTCTTTGGCACTCTGACTAAAGAAGAGTTTTATCAGTGTTGTATTTTTTAAAAGTACAGTATAATTCTAATTTCATGCCTCATGAAGACAAGTATAAGAAGTCGTAGCTTGCGGCGTATACAATCAGCAACACGAAGGAAAGTTTTTCTTTTCCCTGTTTTAATATCTGTGTTGAGTAAAGCGTTTTGTCTTTAGGACATTTTTAAGATTTAGGAAAACGAAGCCATTTCCACAGCGTCCAGTTCTCTTAGCGAGAGGATGTTAGCGTTGTTCTCTTCAAGAGCGACTACATTCCACATTAACATGCACGTTCATGAGCTCGAGTCCCCCCAGGCTAAGCAGACTGGCATTATTTATTTAATCTTTACTATTGTATAAAAGAGTCTATTTAGGTGGAAGTGGTAAAAGTACTGCAGAGACGACAAGCAGACGAGCGCATGTGTGCGCTTTCATGCTTGTGTGTGTGTGTGTGTGTGTGTGTGTGTGTGTGTGTGTGTGTATTGGGGGTGGTGGTGGAGGGGTGCAACAATTTACTGAAGGTGATGAAAGAACAGTTGTTTCTGTGACGTTGCATCTACACGGTTTATCCACGATATATTCAAATAAATACTTTGGACACACAAATACTCTGGGTGAGTTTTACTGTTCCTCTGATAAACTATATGTCCGGGCTGAAGAGTTATTTCTAGAATGATGACAATTATTGAAAACTCTTGTACATGATATTTGTGTATCATTTTAAACATATTTTCTCATATAGTGCAATATATATATGTATATATATAGTATGACTGCTCCATAATCACATGAAATGACTCACTGGAAATAAATATGAAAACATGATTAATTAACACAAACGCCTGACACATCTGTAACATCTGTAACAGCTCTGATGGAGCAAATAACCGGTTTATATTAATATGCTATTTCTAATGGTGTTGTTTCTATAGTAACAGCTAATTCACAGGTATGATTGTGCTTTACAGAATCAACGCCTCATGAGAAACACTAAACATTTTATTTAACAACAAGCAAGGTATAATCGCTGATATGGCCAAGCTTT
This sequence comes from Pangasius macronema, assembly GCA_037577455.1. Classification (NCBI taxonomy): domain Eukaryota; kingdom Metazoa; phylum Chordata; class Actinopteri; order Siluriformes; family Pangasiidae; genus Pangasius; species Pangasius macronema. The sequence continues at coordinate 22,066,552 of CM074951.1, read as the reverse complement.
GTATAAAGAAAAGGTTTATTTAACATTTTGGAAGGAGTCTCCAGTGTCAGCTCTTTGGAACAGTCAGAGGTAAAGCTGTGAGTTTTCTAACAGAGGAAGGTCTTTGTTTGTGAAGAGAAAATGCTATAAAATGTCATCATAGTCAACATTCTTGTTGTATAAGAGGAATTAAAAATTTCAGGACATGCCATTTTTGGAAAATAATCAATTTTATAACTATAACTCTGCATTAACTGCCATTGATTAATTGCCAGTCAGATTAAACAGTGCTGTGGTATTAATTTAATGACTTGAGCAAGCCACAAATTACAATCGAAATAAATTCAGTCATCGATCTATCTGTCTGTCTGAACCTCTCCTCGTTCTAATACTTTTAAACACTCTAGTTTATCTGATCAGTGTATTGTGCTTATCTTTTTACCCCAATAGAGGGAGACACTGCTTTCCTCATTAACCATAACCCCGCCCTTCTCTCTCCACACACACACAGTACACACACATTTAACTAGTTCAGTTTTACAATAACAAAAACTGTCATGATCACAATTTTAAATTTCCTACTATAAAACCTATATTAAACTGTTCGGATTTAATCTGAGAAATTGTTTCCTTTATCCGTCAGACGTAACGGCTGCTTTTACACTATACACAGCCGAATGTTTCTCTCACTCACACTGCAGTGCATTTCTTTACTCAATGTAATCAATAAGGCTGAGGTTGGAGTTGGACTGGGTGGGAATTTCATTTCATTCCTGAAAAACAAAACAAAAGCTAAAATCAACATGGCCGCTCACACCATCAGCAGTAAACAAAGTAATGTAATATGCGCAGTGTGGGACTGAAAGGTCACATGACCCTCCTCCAGGCTGCCTTACTGCAGGTAATGAGGCACTTTTCAAGTCGATGTAGGGTAGAAGCTGACTTACAAGGTCAGTAACTATCCATTTCAAGTTACACACACACACACACACACACACACTTCATGCTGTTGAACACTACTAGGGGGTCTAATGTAAATATATTTACTCAGTGTTAACAGTTTAAAGAAATCGTGGCATCTTTTGGGCATTTTATAGGCTGTGTTTTCCCTCAGATAAAAAAAATTATTAAATAATCATACATCATACTTTAATCCACCTAGAGTTACCGTTAATGTTTCTGAATGTCCATGAAACAAGTTCCTGTTATGATGTTATAGCATAATTCATAATATTCCTTCCTGAAGATTTTCCCACGGTGGAAAACTCAAGGTTACAGCTTTACCTCCGACTGTTTCAAAGCACTGACACTGAAGATACTGAACTTTCTTCCATAAGTGTTGCATAAACATCTCCTGACAAAAAAACTTTACTGTATTAACAATGATATGTTTTTCTTTTCTATACGTTAGTTGTTTAAACAACAACACATTTTTAAATATGAGTATTATTAGGCTTAGACTCTGGACTGTGGTAACTGTGGTATATTAACGATAACGTTAATATAAACCTGTGATTTAAATTACAACCAAATTACTGACCAATCAGAATCCACAGCATGTGCTTGCACATGATCTTGCCTTTTTGTTCAAAATGTGCAGTTTTGTCGACTGTGCCGTAGTGCTGAACTGGATTATTGCATATTCATGAACTACGCGAGATGTAATGAGGTGATAATGCCGCTTAAAGTCCACATGCAGACCGATGACTACATCCTCACTACATCGCTGCTTGTCTTTCTTCATCACCTCTCTGGGGATCTTTCTAGAATTACATATGTTTGCGTTTAAAGAGGCAGTTTGTGATTTTGAGCCCCTGTGTAGTGTATCATAATCATAATAAAAATATAATAAACATTAAGTAAGGAATGAAACATGGCAGGAGAGGCTGTTATAGGAAAATAATGCAAAAGCACTATTCCTGCTATTTTACAAAGTGGTTTATTTAAAAATAAGACTATGGAGCTTCATTATGGTTGAACAGGTTTATGAAGGAGATTTTGGGTGAGATTACTTCTCCATTACTTTGGACACCAGATCATGTCTTGACCGATCGTGCACCTTTAGGGTAAGTGTAATTAATGTAAATTTGATTTTTCGCCAAACGTTTCCTTTAATGTGGACACAACAGCATTCCAGGTTCTTTTTAATTATTATTTTTTTTAAATTGTGAAACTCATTATGGCTTCTCTGAATACAAAGCATGACTCACAGAATTTTTTAGAAGCCTGCTGCTGGTAAATGAGCTATAATTTCATAGGCTCTGTGAGGCAGCTCTACAGTCTGGGTGGGGCCGTGTGTTTATTTTCAGTCCTTATCAATGCTATCAATCTTACTAGTCGTTTTTTTCCCTCTGCTGCTAGCCCGTGAGTCCAAAATGTGCGTGGAGGAGAAGGAGGAGGAGGAGGAAGAAACCTGAGCTGCATCGATCCACACCATCAGTCAGATCAGCGGCAGGCCTTTTAAAAGAGCCCTGCCTCATTCTCCGCCTCTTTCTCCATCCACTGCTGACTTTAATTGACCCTGGGAAGGACACACACACACACACACTCACACACTCACACACACATACACACATACACATAAGCAGGGAGTGTCCAAGCTTCAATATGATGCTGCGTAGAAGATCGGACAACGTGCTCTTTCCTAATAACTTGTCTTTGCTGCTGTAGGATTCCCCAGGAACACACTAGGACCAAACACGTGTGTGTGTGTGCGTGTGTGGAAGTGTGTGTGTGAGTGGCATCATTATTGCCTGGTCTGATTCCACCCCAGATGGTGCTCTGCTTGGTCATGGACTCCAGGGAGGATGGAGATGCCTGGATGGAGGAGCAGTGGGAAAAATGGTACTGTACACACACACACACACACACACACACACACACACACACATACGTACACAATGGGCCCACCCAAAAAAAAAAGACAGTTTTTATACACAGACAAACTTTATTCCTGGATTTTGTGTGATCTTTAACAGAGCGTTTAGTAGTTTTAACAGCTTTTACTAGTTTTGCACAAGATATGTCAGAGCTTTTTTTTTTTACTGGAAGTGAAAGATTTGGATTTAAAGCAAATGTTAAAGGCTTTGCAATAACATTCTGCACTTTACTGACCTCAGATCAGTGTGAAGACAGCAGAGGCAGAGCAGCTTATTAGCATAAGGTTGAATATATAGCAATAGATGGACAAGGGCTGCATGATGTGCACAAAAATATTGCGTAAAGTATTTACCTAGTACAGAATATTGCAGAATTGTCCTACAGGAATTTAAGCAAAGCAAATGATATTTTTAGCCTTTGTAGTATTTAGTTGTTTAATTTTTTATTTTTTATTTGTAAGCAAGATGTCATTTTATCAAGAAGAGGTAGTAAGAGAGATAATTTAAAGATTGCACATTTTCTCCATTAATTTAGTATGGTTATTTATTTATTTATTTATTTATTTATTTATTTATTTTTAATGTATTTGTAGTCATGTATTCTTAATTCTATCTGCAATATAACCTAACCCTTTATTATTTATATATATATATATTCCTATAAAGATTCACAAACAATATGCTGTGTAGTGAGTGATTTGATTGCGATCATACAATCATAGTAAATTTTGTCCCTACAAACTTTTCAGACACATTAAAAGCTGCACAGCTGACTTGAGGTTGATTACCCATAAAGTTATAACCTTTTTTTTTTCAATGATTTTGCTTTTTACTGCAGAGTTGAGGTATTGAGGAAGTGTTTCTCATAGTCTTTTAAAGACGTGATGCTCTTCTGCTGATGCATTGTGTTGTGAACTTGAGAAAAATGTCTCAGTATTAAGATTTTTTGCCTTTGTGATAATAAAGATCATAATGACGCTTGGTATTATAATAAGATAGAAATGAATTGTTTGAGGTTGATGAAATCTGTGCAGTGGAGAAGCTAAAGAAGGTCCCACCCATGGCATCTGTCAATCATTTCAATCATTTCAATAGAAAGAGTTATTTAAAGATGTGTAAGGAATATGTAAGAATGCAACTTTCCATCTGTGTAGATTAGTTTCATGTCTTTCTCTAGTCCAGCTCTCTTTTAAACAAAAGTAGTTATTCATTGTTTATGCGATTTTTGTTTCAATCTAATACTGAAATTTTAAGAAAGATTTTTTGGTGCATGTTGGTGTGTGTGTGTGTGTTTGTGTGTGTGTGTGTTTGTGTGTGTGTTTGTGTGTGTGGGTGTGATAATGGGACAGTAAGCACATCAAGGAATCATTCTCAGCTTGGCTGCTGGTTGCACTAATGCATGTGAGGTTATGCAGTTCTGGAGACAGCGCATCATCCTCACTCCATCATTTCCTCCTCGAGCCGAACATTAGCTGATCTCGGCTCATATCATGCCTGCCAATTTGTTTACAGCCAAACTTCAGAGCCTGAGCTCCCTGTCTGTTTGAGCAGATGTGATCTTATATGTTGCTTTAGGTCCCAAGATGCTTTGTACCTAGATAGCATGTTATAGATGTGAGCTCAGATATCGCGCATACTGTAAACGTACAGTAATTATACTGTGCAAACATCATAGGCACATGAAAAGACATTCTGTAAAGCAAATATGCCTTACAACTATGAAATGAACATTTCTACATATAAAGAACTAACCATAAATAATAAACTGTCAGTATTTGTGTATTCTTATTCATATGTATTTGGCATGTGCATTCTTTATCTTTAAAATGGCATCAGTTCTATCAGACACACTGGTGCAATTTTATAAGGAAACTGGCTGTTAAGTTCTTTTAAGTATGTTGAAAACTTGCAGGTCTTTTGGAGACTTTGGCTGTCACTCTGCCTTTTGTTTAGAGAGGTAAAACCATGCAGCCTTCATTATCTGAAAATTCCTCTTTTTCTTAATATTACTTTCTTTAATAACCAATAAATAATGATACAAATAATAAAACCATTTTGTCTGTATCATTCACTTATTGATTTATTTTGTAGCCTTGGAAACCTAAAATATGATCTGCTTCTACTGACACAGTAGTGAGAAAACATAAAATAAACTCTGAAGATGAAACTTGCATAAAAACTAGGGTGCCTAGACTTTTGCACAGTACTGTAATCTATATAGTATACTTTCTATACTATATATATATAGATAAAGAATTTGCAGGAAATCACATCACCCACTAGCCTATTATGTTTCCCTGTAGTTTTGTATAAACCACTTAACCAATATAATCTTCCAATCCTGTCCATCATGGAACAAAAAAAACCCTTCCTGAACACACCTCGGTGATTGTCATATTTATGTTAAATTATTAAATAGTTTTGTAATAAGGCAGCCATTTTGCCTCGCAAACACAGAGGCAGAGTGTAAACATTATATTACAGTCTTCTTCTTCTTTCGGCTTTTCCCTTCAGGGGTCGCCACTGTGAATCATCACTCTCCACCTATCCCTGTCTTCTGCATCCTCAACACTTGCACCCACTAGCTTCATCTCCTCATTTATTACCTCCATA
>CM074951.1:22048296-22058657 GCA_037577455.1 Pangasius macronema | reverse complement strand
ACTGGTGTTTACTGATGATGTGACTGCTGACAGAAGTAGCAGGATGAATTCTGAGGTGTATAGGGCTATACTCTCTGCTCACAATCAGCCAAATGCTACAAAACTGATAGGACGCCCCTTCACAGTGCAGGTGGATAATGACCCTAAACATACTGCGAAAGCAATTCAAGACTTTTTGAAGCTAAAGAAATGGAATATGCTTCAATGGCCAAGTCAGTCGCCTGATCTTAACCCAATAGAGAGGTAGAAAGACAGACACAGTCAGACAGATACAAACATAAAGACAGACATACAGAGTAGCAGACAGATGGACAAAACGCCAGAAACAAACACAGGCAGAGAATCTGAGACATATATTGAGAGAAAGAAAGAAAGACGAATAAATTGACAAAAAAGGGACAGATGAATATATGGATAGCCAGAGAGACAAATGGATAGACAGAGGTATAGAGGGCTGACAGACAGAAAGATAGATGTATACATGGGCATATGGTTGGATGGACAAGTGGATAGATAAAAGGACAGGCAGACTAACTTGAAAACAGACAGATAACAAGTAAGACAAACAGAGAAGCACACAGATAGATGGACAGGTGAACAGGTGGACAGATAGATGGAATGACAGGTGAACAGATGGATGGACAAAAGACAGACAGATTGATATTTTTGACAAGACACAGACCAACTGACAGAAGGTCAGGCAGATGAACAGAGCAACAGAAGGACAAGCTGACAGATAGACGACAGATAGTCATCTAGCTAATTGGACAGAGAGACTGGTATAGTCGAACAGACAGATGGAAAGATAGATGGGTAGAGAGACAGAAATCTGGACAGACAGTCATATAAACTTCCTTGTACTGATGGATCCAGTCTGCTATGACATCACACACTGGACATTTTGGTGGAGAAGATGGAGTAGATGATGGAGCAGGTGGGATTTTATACAAGTTTATTTAGCCACAATATCACACATCGCTTAATTACAGCATCACACTAATGAAGCTTTTATAAACTTGATGAAGTTACACGTCAGCGTGTTTTATTGCGTGAGTGAGAGTTATTGGGCTGAAAGACAAGCTTTCAGTGAGCAGAGCTTCCTATTCTGATGTCTCCTGCAGGGAAAATAGTTTTGTGGGTCATCTGATTCTCCTTGGAGGAGCTCTTTGGTTTCCGGCTTCCTGTCTGGGTGAATGCAGAGCCGGTCCTCCTCTCAGTCGAGTGTGTGTGAGGGGAAGCGGCTGTGGCAGATGTGCTGTTTTCAGGGAGAGCCAAAGTCAATTATCAGCTTTAATCGCAGGCATTAATGCAGAGAGCGGAGCTCAGAGCCAGGCGAATGGGACAAGGCCCAAGACGTCAGAGAATTCACAAAACATGCACATTCAGCAGTACAGCATATGTGTTACTGCACAAATAATTTTTTTTAATGTTTATCTGAAAAAAAATATTTATGCAGTATTAATCTAAATACTAAATGCTATAAAGCTGTAATCCTTAATTATACTTAAGTATAGCACAGTGCTGTTGAATTCTCAGATCTGATTGGTCGGAAGGTGTTGATTAATTTCCTATAACAGCAGCTCTCACAGTAGCGCCGGTTGTAAATCAAATCACAGGTTCACAACTCAACTTGTTTTGTGGACATTTCACAACATGTAAATAGTAAATTTCACAACATGTGTAACACTTTATTAAATAAAACATTATAATCACTGGCATATTGCTGTGGTGTAAGAGGAATAAAACACCAGGATATGCAAATGTAATAACAGTAACTCTGCTTCACTTTGAGTTGCATCACACCACACTAATGCTGATTATTTTTCTGTTCCAACACACATGCAAGTGTTTTATTCCTTGCATATTACACACTTATATAATCTATATTTTAGATAATATAACTAGCGACTGCACCTAAGCTAATGCTTCTATGTACATGTAAAGAGTTGTTCATGTGTTTTTACTGAAAGAACAGCTATAAATTAAATATGAGGTTGTCTTACTGGTTGAATACTCCATATTCCCTGCACACATTAAAGTGCATTAAAGTGCATCATTTGGACACCAACCTTAAACAGTGCATTGTGGGAATTCATGAGCACACTGGATATTCTCCTGTTTTTAGACACAACTGTAAAATAGGGAAGAAAAATCATAATATATAGTAAAGGATGTCGTTTCGGACGAACATATGATTACGTATGAATATGTTATGTGTGCTATTAGTCACATGACCAGAGGCATTTAATCCAAACAGACACAAGTATTTGTACATTAGGTATGTTAAGTACATGTACATTTTATAGGAGGTGTTATTTATGTAAATTAAATATATGGATTTATGTAACGTATTGATATATTTAATATCTCATAATAAATAAAGAATTCTTCTTTGACTATAAACACAATACACTATATACATATGTACATAGCATAGGAATAAATACTATTTAATACCACAAATAATTACAGATAATAATGTATGTTTACCTGAAAATGTGATATTGTCTATTATTATAATTACTGTTGTGAATACATACTGAATACTAAAAACTTCATAGCTACCGTATGAATAATTCTATATTATATGATCAATATATAAGTGTATAAGCAGAAGTATTATAAATGCTAAAGAGTATGAATACCTATAGATTAATATACAGTATGTAATGCACATATATGTAATATATCCCAATCTAAAGTAAAAATGATGTCTGTGTTAGCAGGCTTCAGCTTTTTGTCCTCTGTGATTGCATTAGCTTTCTGCACGCCCTCTGAGGCACAGAGTCACAGCATGACATCATCACCGAGCTCTGATTGGCTAAGCCTGAGCTCCCCCTCTAACCACTCTTCTGGCTTCTCCTTCCCAGGAACACATGATCCATCCGGCCAATGGGAGCGGGGACTTGGGCCGGAGGAGGGGGGCCGTAGAGCTGCAGAAGGAGATGCTTCAGCTGGACCTGATAGACGCTGAGGGAGGCACCCAGGAAGAAGGAGGAGAAGACGAAGAAGAGGAGGAGGAGGAAGAGGAGGAGGAGGAGAGGCCTCTGCTGCTCATCGATGAGCACCAAGAGGAAGAGCGATCGCTGATCGCCGCCATGGATACATACCGGCCCAAGAGACCCACCACCCTTAATCTGTTCCCGCAGGTGCCAAGGACTCAGGTGAGCAGTGTGACAGCTGGAGCATAGGGAGTGTGGGTGTGTAGGAAGCTTGGGCTCGAATGTGTCTGTGTGTGTATGTACGTGGTAGGTGATGTGTTCTTCATACAACTGGTCTCTTGGTAGCTGTGGGTGTAGGAAGCTTGGGAATTTGTGTTTATTAGGTGATGGGATCTTCCGACAGCTGGTGTTTTAGGGATCATGGGCGTAAAAGAAGCCAAGGGTTCCTGTGTGTGTGTGTGTGTGTGTGTGTATGTGTGTGTGTGTGTCTGTGGAGATGAGGATATTTGGTACAGAAAGAGATGCTGTGTTCTCACTAGCGTCATTTACACACAATCCCAATCATTAGCAGTCTTTAAAGCTGCATATTTTGTGGTATTCCGTGATGAAATGCCGAAGGGTGATGGATTATGTTTCTCTGATTCCTGGCCTGAGTGGTGCTGATGCTGGTGCTGATGCTGATGCTGCCGAAGACGTGGCTCATGCTCCCCCCTGTGGCCCACCTGCTATGAATCACACTCCTCCTCCTCTGCTTCTGTGTAATGGAATCAGACAGGAAGTGTCGATTCGAATCCATGACATACAGGGGTCAAAAAGCAATGAGGGGGAGATTAGACCACCGCTGAGAAGCACAATCTCTGCCCGTGTGGACGTGTGGATATTCCGGATTATCTCATACAAGACGAGCAGCATGAGCTCGTTCCTCAGATGAAAGATTCATTTTAAGGAAACAGCTAGCATTTAAGAAAGAATTGTGAGCCATATATCCGAAATATTTCTTATTTTCTCAGACAGTGGTTGACAGGATTTGTCTGTTAGACACACCTAAATATTTTTCTTCTATCCGATGTGAATTCCTTGTTATCGCACCTTCAAGCAGGAATATCCACTGCCATATCTTAGATCAGCCGCCTCACAGCAAAACCACGAGCGGTAAATGAACACAGTGCACGCTGGAGACAAGTGTGAGACAAAAGGTGTTGATTTTGCACTGAACAGTGCAGGTTTTGCTGTGTTTCTTAAACTGAAGATTGATCACTATGTGTTATGGGAAGCAGCGTATTCCCACACACAGTTCATCAGTAATGTCACTTAGATTTGCTGATTGGTTTAGGACAATTTACTGTAATCTATAATCATGAACAAAACTTCATGTAGCTGAATACTGGAACAGTATGTGGGCGGCCATCTTGGACAAGCAGAATCAGTTGGGGTTCAATTTGGTATCAATACATGCAAGACAAAACACTGCTTTATTTGAATTCCTGATATTTTTTTACTAATTCATTTATTTAGAAACAAGATTTTATAGTGTAACAATATTATTTGAAGCAAATATCTGAAGATTTGGTGCCCAAACATCTTGATAATAGACTACATTTGAGGAAAGGGAATTATTTTTTTGCCAAACAGTTGCTTCCTCATTATTTTAAAGGAAAGATCTACAGTTTGTGCAGTGGAGTGAGGGCCTTCACATCGTCTATATGTTGATATATACAGGATATGATGTAATAAGACTGAATTGGGGCAAATTGGAAGGCGTTAGCAGCTGAGGAGATATAGCTTTATGGATAGCCCCAAGACCTGCTAGTAATTAGTCTCAGAGGAGGAACGGTGAGGAATTGTTGAACCTTTCCTTTAATCTGCTTCCCCAAACCTGTCATCCTCCATGAGAACATGATATATGAAGCTCCGGCTGTGTATGACCTGGATTTTCCTCCATTCTGCATTTCTGCATAATTACAGAACACTTAGAAGTGGATAAGGTTCATGCCCTTCTTTTACTTTGTTTTTTTTTCCCCGATTCTTCCTCTCATGCTATACTACTTTTGGAGGAGAGACAGTATAAGTTGAGTATTGGCACATGTGCCGTCTACAAAAAAATGCAAATGTGCCATCTACAAAAAAAACAAACAAAAAAAAACAGTGTGTGTTCAGTAGTCCCATCAGATAAAGTCTCTTTATTAGGGTAGTGTGTGGAGTTGTTGTTGTAAGGAAGGCATGCTAATGTCTGTCCTTAGAGGCACAGAGAAGTACTAAACGATAATTCCTTAGCACACAGCACACAGAGTAAATATACTGTTAGTAATAATAATAATAATAATAATAATAATAATAATAATAATAATTTTTACTGAAGCACTTCACAGTTAAACTCTTTCACACAAAAATTACAATAAAGTATAAAGAAAAACTATTATAAAATAAATCCTATAAAAAAAAAGCAGTTAAGTCTCTTTACATGTAAACTTTTCCTTTTTCAAAAATAAATTTCTATTCCAAAACCAATTCAGATCTTTGCCATTTGTTTCCCAATATACAACATGTTTTCTCCAATATCCGAGCCACCGTTTTTTGCCGGTATCAGCCTGAGAGTAGTACTGGGCATCAGACTGGTGGCCTCTCTAATTGATCCCCTTCATAAAAGTAAAATTTAATGAAATAAATAGTACACCCAGTGTTTACATTTTTTTACTATAACTATAGGAGAAACCGTTTATCTTTCTTCTAACAAAAAAGTCATTCTATACTATAGATTCAATCTGTACTTGTATAAGTAGCAGTATTTTGTCTGAAAATAAAAATATTGACACCCCAGAAGAACATTTTCTATTATTGTCCTTGTTGAAAATTAAAAACCCTGATATTATTTTCTTCATTTGCCTTCAGCCATGTCCTGTTTTTAAGACGTTGCACACATGTAAAACCCTTGTTATCCATTACCATGGGAAAAACCAAAGAACTTTCAAAGCAAAAGAGATCAGTGGTTGTTGACCTGCACAAATCTGGTAATGGATTTTTTAAAATGCTATTAAGCACAATAACAAAACGTTTAACAGGAAATTTGACAGGAACTGGACCCCTGAGCACACAGTGAGGAGGATGGTGGAGGAGGAAGAAGGAGGGAAAAGCATCATTAGAGCTATAACTGGCATCCAGTCTTGTGGTCAGATGATGTCAAAATCAGATCTTCGGTCATGCGCACAGCATGTTTGGTGACCTTGCATACAAAGAAAAGTGCCTGATACCCAGAGTACGATATCACGGAGGATCAGTGATGCTTTGGGGCTGTTTGTGGTTGGTTTAATGAACATCATTTGTGAAGATTGATGTCAGGAATTCTACTAAATACGAGGATATTTCAGCTCAAACCTGGATTTGAACTCTCTTGAAAACCTGTAGTCTTAATAAACGCTACGTACACAAACACAAGAAAATAAACAAGCTTAAAATGTTGTGCATGTAGGAATGGACTGAAATCCCTCTATAACCTTGTTAGACATTACAGGAAGAGGCTCAGTTCTGTATAGAGTAGGCTTCACAAAATATTGTATTCATATATTCTTATATTTTAGCATAGAATCAGTCCATGTTTTACTATTGTGCTGCATGAATTACAGTAAAATTATTCCGTTCTAGTTTTTAGGCTTTTGTTAATTGAGTTAATAAGAATATCTTTTCACTGATCATTTTTTGTTTTGTGATCATTTCATGAGCACTATTAACCTTGGTATTTGTGCTAGCTTTCTCTGTCGTCGTTTTGTATACTGAACACACTCAGTGGTTTAAAATCTATTTAAAAATCATTGAACATTTTCGGCGAATACAGAATTCATATTTGATTCCTGACTCATCCAGTGTTTTTTAATCCTCAAATTGAAATGCAGTTCTTCTGAAGAGTAATATGATTGTGACAAAGAAATGCCATGCACAAGCTGGTGGGCAAAAAAAAAATAGAAAGGAAAAAAAAAAGAAATCAGAGCATTTCAAGCAATTATTTCAGAGCCAGACCCAAAATGGATCTCTAGTTCCTGTTAGCACACTAGTTAGTGGGTTTTTACACCCTATGTAGGGTATTCTGTGATAGATGTAAGGCCCAGTAGACTGAAGCAGAAAAGCAGCAGTTTCTCAGCAGTGCTGTGAAGCGTCAAGCCTTTTAAACATTTATTTTAGCAATATCTGAGCACCTCCTGAGTGTGAGTCATATCCAGGTCAGCAGCATGATGATGCCTGGAGGAATTGCTGCCTGATGCTGCACCCTGACTGTAAGTCTCTAATCTGGGCTTGTCATGGGACAGGAAAATAGCCATGTGTTTCGGGGACCTATACGTAATTACCCTAAACAGAGCTTAAAACCTCAGGACGAGAGTATGTTTCGGTTCGGAGTTAGCACAAGCAGGTTCATAATAAAGAGTAAAGAGTAAAGATAAGCTGGACTGTTTAGCAATATTTAGCTTGCTTAAGCTTACTGCTGATATCCTTCTTGTTTGTATCAATCTCCAGCGCCATCATAAAGGATGTACAGTGCAAAAAAAGAAACGAAAATTTTCGTAAATAAAATTATCTTGAATTTCAAGCTTTAAATTTTCTTATTCTGTTGAAATATAATTTTGCTTCTTTCTAGAAATAATTGCTTAAAATTAGCAACATTATCTGCCAACAGAACAAGAAAATTTAATGTTTGATATTAGTGAAAATGTCCACATATATATAAATTAAATATAATATTTTATTAATTTTACCATAGGAGTGTAGCGATACACTCCAGTCATGGTTTGATTTGATTCACAATACTGGCTTCAAGATTCAATTAGATTCTCAGAATAGTTTGAACAAAATTTTGATGAAAAATATTATAACTAAAAAGACTCCTTTATTTTTATATAATAAACAATGCAAAACAATGTGCATTGTATAAAAATAAATAAATCAAAAATTGCTACAGAGGTTTAATATTGTAAACAAAATGTACTACAGATTCACCATATCTTAAAAATAAATAAATAAATTTCTAAATTCTATAAATTCTAATTTTATTTGAAGCAGCACCTGAGGTGTCATTTTGACTAGGAATAGAGCTCCAAATTCGGCTAAACTGCCCACATTCCATGGCCTCTGGTGTTCAGAGGTTTAAACCATCACACACTTCCTTCAAAAAGCTGACTTAGTAAAATGATTTGTATATAAAAAGCAAAAAATTAAAAAGTCTGTTTTTTTTTTATTAAGTCATTTGTGAAGCATCCAAATCATAAGATTACTTGTTAAGGTGGACAAAACATCCACTACAACGTGGTTTGATACGACTCCTTCTTTCACTAACGGTGACATGTATATAGTGTCTAAAACCACATAAGCAAGTTTGTTTGAGATATGGAACCACTGGACTGAGAGGTGTGAGTAATTAAGGCACGCTAAAGTGGTGGCTATACAGTATGTTCCCCTAGCAACTTTAGCCTTGTTGTTCTGGTTCAAAAGAAGTCAACTACAGACACCAAATGTGTCTTGGATGATCACCGAACTAACACTTTTTCCGGTATACACTTATTGACACCTGTACACCTGCTCATTCATGCAGCTATCCAGTCAGCCAGACATGTGGCAGCAGTGCAAGGCATGAAAGTCATGCAGATACAGGTCAAGAGCTTCAGTTGATGTTCACATCAAAACATCAGAATGGGAAAAAGTTGAAGACCAGGTGACATTTTTCACATGTTTCTGTGAACTCAACATGCACATACTATTCTGATGTTGTAGACCATCTGCCTAAAGGGTTGGTGTGTTTTGCTTTTGTGTGAGATGCTTTTCTGCTCACCGTGGTTGTAAAGAGTGGTTACTTGAGTTGCTACAGACTTCCTGTCAGCAGGAACCAGTCTGGCCATTCTCCTCTGACCTCTCTCATCAACAAGGTGCAAAACTGCTGCCCAGTGGATGTTTCTTGTTTTTTGCACCAGTCTGTGTGAACTCTAGCATCCCAGGAGGTCAGTTCTATCTTAAATATTCAAACCAGCCCATCTGGCACCAACAACAATGCCACAGATCCTNATTCTGATGTTTGATGTGAACATTAACTGAAGTTCTTGACCTGTATCTGCATGACCTGCATATGCATTGCGCTGCTGTCTTATGATTGACTGTACAGATAATTGCAAGAATGAGTAGGTGTACAGATGTTCCTAATCAGTAGACTGTAAGTATATATGTACTCCTTTATCTTGTCTTGTGTGATTCTTATTGCAGTCCTAAGCTGATTATAGATTTATTTTTGATAGTGAAGGCTGCCTGTTTATTATATAGACACATGCTGTCCACTTCCTGCCTTAGGCAGAGGTCAGTTTCCCCAGATTTCACAGCAGATGGCATAAAACCAGTGCACAAGCCTCAGATATCTGACATCTCTGTTGTTTTTTTACTTCTCTGATTAAATTCAAAGAGAGAAAATCATCTTTTCATTATAGAAAAAGAGAACTGGGACACATCACGACTCTGCGTCCCTCTCTATATCACCATATGCTCGCTAGCTCTCTCTCATACACACACACGCACACACACACTTCTGTGCCCCTGTTTCCATGGTGATGGAGGATGGGATGCCCATTGCATTGTGGTAGTGAGTCAGCGAGATTTAAGAGGACAGTAAACATGGCGATTAAGGAGAAGGGACTTCGAGTCAGTACGAGTGCAGTGTCGTCCCGGAAAGACACACTCTACACCTTTCTCCTATAGTTACTAAAAATCTACCATATTTCCTTCAAATTATATATTTTTTTTGTAAAAAAAGATTCCATTCTTCTTCATAATGTAACTCTGCCAATGAGTGTACAGGGTTAATATCAGGGGTTGGTGATTCAGAGTCGACAATTAATAGTGTGTATGAGCTTTTTGAATGAAATATCATTTGAAAAAACTGAAGTAAATGGTATGTAAACTATTAATATCTTCTTAAGCAACAACTGAGTAATTAAAAACAATTTTTAGGAGTGGACTCTAGCAGCCAACCTAAAATGAAAGAGGAAGTAAAGTATTCAGTAAAATGTCAAGATTTTCCGATGAGCAAGGAATGAAATCCCCATATTTTCCTTTCTACACATCTCAACCTTTCGTTCCCTCTCCTTTCCCTCAGGACACCATTAATAATAACTCTTTTGGTGAAAAAGACAGAAGGAAAGAGAAGAAAACCCATTCATCTTCACCTCACATAAAAGGTAAGCCAAACCTTTACGCTTTTATTCACGAATGCCTGTTTATTATTTTATATATTTAATGCATTTAATGTGCATTAAATATAGTCTCAGCGTCAGACGCGCTGCCTGAAAAAATATTTTGATTAAGAGTTTACAGTGGTAAACTCTTTGGGAGTGACGAGGTTGGACAGGATTAGGAACGAGTACATCAGAGGGACAGCTCATGTTGGACGTTTGG
>CM074951.1:22015252-22026085 GCA_037577455.1 Pangasius macronema | reverse complement strand
ACTACATTTTATTTTTCATTCTTGTGTTAATTGCAGGTTAAACTAGATTTCCTCTTGGTGTTATTATACTAATAATTGTGTTGTGTTTGTTTCTGCATAATTGTAAAATGGATCTTATATTAAATGTACATATTTGCAGCTCACTCACTGTTAGCTGACCTTTGTTTAAAATGAGATGTAGGCATATCTGTTACACTGGACATTCAAATCATTTTGCATTACATTACCAACACTTCCTAGTTTTATTAACATTGCAGGTAGATCAGCCATTGAGCTTTAAATAAGGAAAGAAAGACTTATAACAAACACAACAGTGTGACTGACAATTTTACAACCCATTCGGTTAGGCCTATAAACTATAACCAAATAATAACACTACCAATTATGGCTGTTGATGGTTATCGCTATCATCATAATGGTGGTAAAATTAAAGGGACAGTAATAATATTTTTGGATCTTTGGAGACCAGAGACCCCTTTAACTGTAAAATAAATTCCATAGACCACCTCAGGACAGATTTATCTCATGAACATAATCCAACTATTCAAATATTAGTCTTATTTTGGATATTTACTGAAGCAATAAGAAGCTTTTTATTCCTGAAATTTCCACTCAGAGGACATTTTTATTAAAATGATCAGTAGATTCAAGTCGACATTATTTTCGAGTTACTGAGTTATTTGTCAAACCAATTCAGTTCAAGTGACCTGTCAATTATGTCAAAATGTCTAATAGGCCAATAATATATGGTATTTTTAATTTTGATTAAAATTATCATTAGATTCAAGTCGACATTATTTACAGACTGAATTGTTTTTGAGTTATTGGGTTATTTGTCAAATCGATTCAGCTCAAGTGACTTGTCAGTTAGTCTAATAGTTCAATAATATACAATATATTAACTTGGATAATACTGGTTTTGATTCACACCACTGTAACTAAATAAAGAATCTCAGACCCCTGGGCTATGCTTCACGGACTCTTGAGTGTCTCCGGACTTCACTCTGAGAACCATGGCTCTGGATCAGTGCTTCTCTAAGAAGTGGGATCCCAGGGGTCCTTAAAGTATAGCCAGGGGTCTGTGATTTTTTTTCCCCCCATGTTGTGGTGGAAACAACAACCCACATTATCAAAGTAGAATATTTTAGGGGTCCAAGCACCAAAGGCACACCTCATGTGTTCAGGAATCCCTGCCAAAAAAAACAAAACAAAAAAAAAAACAGAAACTATCACAGAAATTCTAACGATTTCCATTACAAATACCATTACAAACCATCAGCAAACCATTAAAACCACTACCATTATTGGTCCTTAATGGTATCCAGTAGACATAACATGCCACCAAGTTAGAAGGCAGCAAATTACCAGTAGAGCCCTACTGGGACCATTTGAGTTTCCATTTAAACCATTACAATCCCCATTATATCCATTAAAACCATTACGAATTCAATTAGGGTTTCTATTGTTTTTTTGGTTTGTTTGTTTGTTTGTTTGTTTGTTTTCAGCAGGGATAGAAAGCTCTTTATATAATTTGAAATTTGTTCATGAAATAAATCTAAAGCTATTATGAGGAATTTATTTGACAGTTAAAGGGGTCCATGGCTACATAAGCTTTTGAGAATCATGTTTCTTGATGATAAACAATGACATCTTGTTTGTTTTGTACATAACCATTCATTTCTGTTCATCTCATTTGAAAAGTGTGTGTGTGTGTGTGTGTGTGTGTGTGTGTGTGTGTGTGTGTGTGTGTGTGTGTGTGTGTGTGTGTGTNGGAGGCTGGGAGGCTGGGAGCCAGTAGCGGACCCTCCCTCTGACTCTCCGCCCTTGGAGGCGTTTCAGAGCCCGGCAGAGAAATGAGAGCACATCTCGGCTGCGGCTGAACCCCTGCGCCTGGTCTTCTGTCCTAAAGCAGGTAGGCTTCAGCTCACACCCTCAGACATCCGGACTGATATGTTTTTAAATACAGTGTGAACGCGTGTGAATGGAATTGCGCTTCTCTTTAGGGCTGTGTTTACTGCGTTTTCAGGGCCTGCACTCTCTCTCTGTCTCTCTGTCTCACACACACACACACACACACACACACACACACACACACACACACACACTAGACACTAGACAGTTTGTTATTCACACAGCCGTCTTGAATTTGTATCCACACACATTCATGAATTCATTATAAAACCCATCATGCTAATCCACTTTTATCTCCCTGCTCATTTGCTCTTGCTAGTAAAACTGTTAAATGTAGCGATTTGTGGCGTTGCTAGGTGGATGCTATGCTAAGCTATGCTATATTATGCTAAGCTAAACTAAGCCTGTATTGTATACTGCGTTATGCTAGCTAACTACGTGCTGGACTCTTAGCACCTTCTAGTCACTAGTTTTAATTGGTACTGTGTACTACAACATTAAACATCATTTTAAGCTTTTAACTGTTTTGTTGAATAAAATGGTGACATTTCAGCTCGGAAATGTGTCTCAGATATGTGTCAGCTAAATTGACGACGTTTTGGTCAGTTATATCCAAGCTAATATTACAGTCAATATTTAGGTGCAAAACTCATTTAGTTAGCTTACTAAAACAAATAAAATGTCTATTTTTGAAACATACTGAGTAATATTCTACTAGTGTCACCAAATATTTTTTATTTTTATGTTATTAAATATTTGTTCAGAATTGCTTATTATCCAAACCTAACGTTTTTTTAAATAGAAAGATGCTTTAATAAGTGGCAGCTAGGGTTAGCTTCGCTTAGCATTAAATTTAAGTTATAAGTCAACATCAAAATTAATTGTTCGTACAAGACGTATATCGAAACATATATATCTTTTCATTTCATCGTGTTGGTTAACCTTAATATTAAATAACAGTTTTTTTAACTTGCATGCACGTCTAAATGCATTAGCTTGGCCTTTAGAAATACTTGTGTTTAAAAAAAAAAAGTACAAAAAGTCAGCTCATAGTAAGGCTGTAATGTTATCTTAATATTTCTGCTTAGCAGAGTTAAGTCTTAGATAGTTTTAATGTTGAATAGAACAATAAAAAATTGTCAGTTAACTTGTATACATCTTAAAAATACATTAGTAGTGCCCTTAATATTACAGCTACTCCCTAAAAAAGTTAACTAGCGTACATCATTTCTGAAAAGCAAACTAACCGAATAGTAACCGCAGAAGTAAAATGAGTGGTGGCAAACTTGGTTTAGTGTAATTGCACTATTTCTGAGTCCTGCAGTGTTAAAATGTTAGTCTAATTTTACATCGTGGTTTGACATGACAGTGACGTGATCGTTACCTCGCATTACCCAACAATGATCAACCCGTAATTAATCTGGCTTTGCATTGTAATTTTGCTGCCACAGACAAACAGTGCACATTGTAGAAGAATTCTCTGGTCGTAAATTGAGATTGATGTTAGAAATGTATAATGTTTCTTTCTCACTGATGGCTGCTTTAGTGCCACTGTGACCTAAAAGATCTGACGGTAAAGTTATGACAAAAATTTCCAGAGTATGACACTTTTTTTATAAAAGCCACCAATACGAGAACAGCACAGGATTATGCAAAAAGAAAAAACATGATACAACAACAGATACAGTAGTGGTGATGGTGAAACCTAAACAAAACATGCCAACGGACAGAAGAAATATCCTTATGACCTCAAGCTGACTTTGTTTGAGTGAGCTCATTTTCTGCACGAGCTCAGATTGTGCTGCTTGCTGATGTAAGAACACTCGGCAAAAGAAATTTGTGTCCAGACAGTGACCTCCTAGAAGTAGCATATTAGGGTGTACCTCATGTGTGCAATAGTACAGTCTGTTTTAGAATTTGGCCAAGATTTTATTGGGATCATGTCATACAGTGTAACGTGAAAAGTTTATAAGGGCGAGTTTTGAAACCTGGTTTAACGTGAGGTACATGTATTCCTATTTTTGTTCACTTTTTTTATGCTGTATTGTTATAAGAGCTCTGGATATTGTCTCTTACCGAATACTGATCTGACACCAACATCCTCTCAGTAGAGGTGGCTGTCTGCAAGTTTTTGTGACTAAGCTGTGCGACGTGTGTGTCACGGCTTGATGGTCACATGCTTTAAGACCATTTGTGTCCATGACCTTTGTCATTTAACGTAATATATTCATGGCATAAAATACATCTGATGCTCATTCAGCAGTTCCGGCCACTATCAGCCCTAATACTGATATTCAGTATTGGTTTGATGCACTCTTGATTTTTTTTTTCAAAAAAAGAAAAGAAGAAGGGCAAAAGGTGGAGTAAATCAGAACCGGTAAAGGGCGGGTGGTCGGTCGAGTGGGGATTCATACAACATAGGGGAGGAGATATCATGTGCTTCCTCCAAGACACGTTATGCCAACAAGCCGCATCTTTTCAAATTGCTGTTCATGCTGCATCACAGGGCAGCATAACACGCGCTGACGAAAGTGCAGTCTGCCCTCTTCCGCATACATGAGCTCATGTACATCTGCAATTGGCTAGTGCTGCTCTGATTGACGGGAGACAGTGTACACCATCCTTTCCATCCAGCATGGCCAATTTTGCTTCCTTAGCTCCTGGCCACGGATGGCAGTGACACTCGTGTTTTTCACCCACCTCAGGTAGTGTTTGTGAGTCAGTGTGCAAATGAGTTGAATCGAATGATTTGTCTAGAGCAGCAGGAATAAAGCACTAGGATCGGGAAACACAGCGTTTTGTTAATTCTACATTATCCAACTTATTCATATGTTCAGGAGAACCCTTAATCCATATGATTCTGCACATACCACACATTGAAAAGAGAATCTTTGTTTCCAGCATGCTTTTGGTTATACTGCGTGCATCAGTTGTTTCTGATTAACATCATGATACGCTTTTCTGAGTATTGTGATTATCTTGAAGTATCAGTGCTTTTCTCAACATCTCATTGTCTCTACTTGTTTTTTCTTGTACATGTTAAATTAAAAATCTCATGCAGTAACATGCAGTTTTTCCATAATATGGCTTCGCTGTCCTGTTCTTGGCGGAAGTAAATATTGTGGTTCCTACCAAATAGCATGGCCGTCTTTTGTGATGTGTTATATTTTCCACGACCATGATGGGAAAAGTTGTTGAGGTTAGTGTCAGGCTGCTTCTGGCAGGCGTTTTATTTCATGATGCTGAGGCTGGATGTTGTTTTATAGAAATCAATATGAAACGTGAAACTCTCGGATATGCATTAAGAAACATTAAGCAACTGCTCGCCCCGACTTCAGTAGAATCTGGAGATGTTCGTGTCATCATGTGTGTGTGTGTGTTAGACTGGGTTAGACTGGGAAAGGGTTTTGTAGATGATTGATGGTGTTCTTTGGTGTGTCGCACTTTGTTGATTTGAGTGACATGTTTACTTTCTTGATCAAGATAATACATCCTTGTCTAAGTGCTGGATTATTGTAAGTGTGTATTATGCTTAAAGGTAAATAATTACATACTGCTATACAGCTACACTGGAGTGTTAATTTCTTTCCATCTTTCTGATGCAACTCTGTTCGTTGATGTGTGTGTGCCTTTTGATGATATGCATCTTAACATCTTTTGAAAGGAAGTGCTACGTCTTTGCTTCTATGATGGCTTTAATATCATGGTGTTTTATCTGGGTCTCTGCTTTGAAGCTGCAGAGTTTAAAGGAAAAGTTCAGCCAAAAACTAAAAAATAAAAATATCTTTCATGCCACGAATGTAGTCGATCAGCTCAGACATGTTTGTTGTCTGATATTTGTTTAGCAAGGCCATGAAAAAGCTTAATGATGCCGGTTTAGTGTTGTGCAAACCTTCTGTGTAAATTATTACACGCTCATCTCAAAAGATGGTGTTTTTTTTTTTTTTTTTGGCTTACTTATCGTATTTATAGTATAGTGTTTATTCATCAACTGTTTAAAAAAGAAAGACAGAAAGAAAGAAAGAAAGAAAGAAAGAAAGAAAGAAAATTATTCAAGCATAAAAATCTACAAATCAAACTGGAACTGTCCGAATCATTTCTAATACATGTGACGTGTTCAGACTTTGGGCCATGCCTTCTACCTGAATCTGCTTGGGTGGTGTGATGCCAAACTACAGTACGAGCCGAGTAAGAAAGTGAACCCGGCTTCACGATGGCTGCTAATCCTGCGGTTCAGTCCATTTGTACAGATGGCGCATAACGGTGTGTCGTCCAGTGTCAGAAACCACATAAGGAAGTTCTTACACTGTTCTCTTCAAGCTGATATTATGAACAAGTCAACAAATCGAGCATTTCAGAGCCTTAGCTTTGGAAGTGGTATGTGCATGTGATTTGTTGTCTTGGGCACTGCTGTTAGCTTTTGAGGTAAACTTGTGTCCATTGTGGTTACTCATATGACTCTGTTATTGTTATGACTGTGTATTTGCTGCTCTTGTATCAGGATTCAATGACTGTTGCTCTTGCTCCAGCCCTTGTTTAGTTGTGGCTCTCTGTTTTTCCCATGACTCGTTCCACTTGTTTTGAGTCCCTTGGTTTTGCAGAACTTGAGCTCTTTTTAACTGCTTGGATTAAATCATAATTGCTAGATGAGCAAATATGTAACATGTAATAATGGCATTTCTGTCATGCTGAATGAAATCCAAACAAACAGAGTCCTGTTTTTCTGTTACTCTCTTCAGTCGAGTAGATAAGGCGAAAACAGAGGAGCTGTCACCATGGGGGACGACAGTGAGTGGATGAAGCTGCCCATCGACCAGAAGTGCGAACACAAGGTAAACACACTCTCTCTCTCTCTCTCTCTCTCTCTCTCTCTCTCTCTCTCTCTCTCTTTTGTGCTGAACTCATCGTAGACGTGTTAGGCCAAGCTGCTTCTACTTCAGCAGTTTGCACTGTTGGTGTTACTCAAAGGTTTACACTTCAGGGAACACATGACAGTCTTGCGCATTGTCTTTCTGCAGTTTCTTGCACCATTTGCCTATTTACCCAAGTCTGAAACAATCCTCATTGTTGTAAAAGAACAGTTGTTGTCACTGCGCCAGTGCCTGTTGGCTCATCTAATAACATAACAATAATATGTTACGTCTTAATGAATAGTTTTCCTCAACATCGAAGACATTGATATGTGTGTTACCGAAGGTTTATGACTGAATACATAAGTCCAGCAGGGAATTCAGTTTAGTCCTGATGTGACATGAAACTCCTAAGCTACAAGTATGATCATTTCAACACCTCAGACATGCAAATAAAGCAAGATCCCAATATTATATACGTTTGTGCAACTAAAAGCAGTATGACCAATAGATCAGTGGTTTCATTTAATGGGCATTTCCCAGTAACTGAGACCATTGACCCATTGGTCACGTGTAGCGCAGGAGTTTCATGTAACCTCAGGACTCAACTGAATTCCATGCTGGACTCGTGTATTCATTGTGCGTGGAGTTACAGAAGCTACAACTTATTTTGATAGGTAATTCTGACAATACGAGTCATTTGCCTCATTTCAGCCCTGATTTGTTCAGATCCAACCTGTCAAATTCAAATATCCCCTGAAACATTCGGATGCTGCTTTCATTTCACTTGACATGCTTGTGCAAGGTGACTGATTTTTGGTATGAGGAATCAACTCCAAAGTTTTGGGTTTGACTGTTAGGATTCAAAGCCTGGAATCAGCGAATCAACTCTTTTTGGGATCAACTCCTAGCACCTTCAAGGGGGGGTAATTGTGGCTTGATGATGCGTCACACATCGTATATTAAAATACAGTGTGTATGTTAAGAAAATGAAGTAATGTAGCAGTTATTTAGCAGCGCTATGTGTCCAAAAAAATGGTTTAACTACTTAAAAGCTGATTGATTCAAATAGATTCACTACCAACTAATCGATAATGAAATTCAATGCCAACTTTTTTTTTAATCATCAAATTTGATTGATTTTGTTGATGTGCTGCAGCCCTACTTACAGGGCACTTCACCTCCGCTCCCTAGTAGCGGAGTAACACCTAGATAATGTGAGTGGTAAGCTCCATTTGATGTGAGGCAGGATTATGCCATTAAGCTTTAACCAGAGAATAAATTCTGATAATGTACATATACAAACACACATATGACTCAGCTATGAGACAAGCATCTTATCTGCGATAGTATGTAACTTGAACCAAACCCACTTGCCTTAATACCCTAACAGATGTGAGTCCTATGTACGCAGTCTAAACCATCGACAGAAGGGTTTGGAACGGACTTCTAACTGAAACACAATAGAAGCATAAGTGTGTCACGTGAAGACCATAATGGCTCAGGCAGCAGGAGTTTTGCTGTAGTGTATCTGCTGTAGAAAACAAACAGCTAAATACCTGGAAAAGAAAAGAAAAGAAAAAAGGAGAAGCTGTCTTGAGAACGATGACCATCTTAAGAAAGTGGACCTAAAAGCTTCTGTGTTTTAAAGTAATGTCTTTCTCTAATATAAAAATGTTCTCCTAAGGTGTGGAAGGCCAGACTGAACGGATATGAAGAAGCGCTGAAGCTTTTCCAGAGGATCGGGGACGAGAAGAGTCCTGAATGGGGGAAATACCTGGGACTGATCAAAAAGTTTGTTACAGAGTCCATACGGCACCGAGTCGACTTTCCGAACCTTCGTCGGGAACAGAAATAACTCTTACGTGTACACCGACCGTTCATTCACATTTCATATAACTTGTGTTTTGTAAGGAATTAATCCTGAGTTGTTTGCACATGTGCTGATTTTAGTGTACGTACTGCTGGGTGTGTAGTATCAGACTGATCACTGAACTTTTACCCAGTGTACACTGGAGGGGTAAGCGGAGTGAAACCACCACACCACACCACCAAGTCGTTCATTGTTTTCAAACTTTTTTCTTTTTTTGTAAATTTCTTCCCATTTCCTCCACAATTTTGTCATCTGCCAATTTCCACACACAACCGCCAGCTCTCTCTTATCATAAAACAACTACCTGCTGGGGAAGATGAAGGCTATCACGTGCTTCCTCCAAGACTTGTAAAGCCAGCCATGCAGTAGCTTTCCGACCTGCTGCGTCACAGGGCAGTGTAACGCACACTGAGAAAAGCGCTATCCACCCTCTTCTGCATATATGAGCTCACAGACACCCACGAATGGCTAGTGTTGGTGTGACTGACAGGGGAGACAGAGAATGCCACATCCTTAAGCTTTAAACATTAGTAGTATTTAATGGTGATCACCTGTTTGTAGGCCATTACAAAAGTAATAATAGTAAACATGCAGAGGGTCATGAAATCCACTTTGAGCACCGTGAGCTTAAACAAATATATCCAGGCTATGATGTCTTGAATTGTAGGGTTTTGCATTGTATGAGAGAGTTTGTTCAGATGAATGCCTTTTGTTTTCCCGTGTGTGCCATAGTACCCGAGGAGTCAATGTGAACGTAAACCTTTTTACAGACAAACCATTTACAGCTTGGCAAACCTCTTAGTCACTGCGTGTCTGGCAGAGTTCAGGAAAGAGAAACGACTCGGCTCTAGGATTTGCGTGTGGTTTTTATATTTGCATATACTTAGGTGTATTTGCCGGATGCTGCCGTAATGGACATTTTCAGTCTGAATGTAGGCCCTAGTGCTTGTTCTGATGCATGGTTTCCCAGAGGCAGACATGCTTATTGAGCAATACTGTGTGTTTATCCCAAAATAGCCACGCTGCACAGAACCGGACATTGATCCTTTCTACATCTGACAGCATTTTGTGCCGTAGTGGTTATGGCGCTTGGAAGCCTGTATGTTTTTCAGATTACAGAGACACTTGGAGTGGATTCAACACTTAAATTAACGATGTAAATCCTATATTAAACTAATTCAACCTAATAATATTTTTAAGAAAGAAACTAAATAAGGTAATATTAAACTTCTGCAGCAGTGATTACAAATTGTATATTTCTTAACGACGTGCGAGGCTTCAGGATGCCTTCGCAGAGTTCGTTTCCAACCCAAAGATTTTGCGCCAAATAGGAAAGAAGGGGGAAAAAACGTGTAATTCTCAGACAGTATCGCTTTTCATTTGTGATGTTGCGTTTCTTGTACATCACTTTAAACTCTGCAGTAGAAAAGCAATCATAAAGAGAATTAAATGCTGACTTCAGGTCAGAAGGATGTAATTCTGCATTTGATTGCATTTTACGTTGAAGAATTATTCCTCTTATACAGCGATTTGCCAACAAAACGTTTTTTTCCCTTTTAAAGAGCAATTAATGTGCTCATTAATGTATTATCACTTCCATAATTAAAGCTAATTTCCTACGACATGCATGGCAGAGTCTCCACCTAATCTATTAATAACAAAAACGTGAAACATTGATATGGTTATGCTTTCTGTGAGGAGTGGTTTGTTTAACATTATTGGAAGGAGTCTCCAGTGTCGGCGCTATGTAACAGTCAGCGGTAAAGCTGTAATTTTAGGTTTTCCGCTTCAGGAAGCAAGCGAGGTCTTCTGCTTTCTCTGCAACGTGAAAAGCTGCAGTTCTTTGTCTTCATTTCAAGAGAGAGAAATAAGTGAGACCAGTGAGGAAATAAGAGTTTAACGCTGATGTGACATAATCATTTGTTTCCACATCATCAAATGTAAGTGTAAGTGGTTACAAATGATGGGATTTTTATTTAATAATGTAATTAAATCATTAAGTAGAATATGTAAATAAGTAGAAAAGGAAAGCACAATAGACGTAGTCAGAAAGCAACTCAAACGAATCCTTCTTAACTAAATAATTTGCATGGCAAAGTGATTGAATGTCGATCTTGTCTTTCAGGACAACGGGGGAAGTGGTGTCAGGTGTAGTAAGTAAAGTTTTCAACCAGCCCAAAGCACGAGCCAAAGAGCTGG
>CM074951.1:21988859-22015106 GCA_037577455.1 Pangasius macronema | reverse complement strand
AGAGATCTATAAATGGATTCGGGATGCTTTGCGAACTCCACTACAGAACATCAACTCTGTACAGGTGAGATAAGAGCATGAGATTTGGGTTACGTTATTATTATTATTGTTATTTTTTTCCTCAGTCCTGCCTGCCGATCTACCTGTGGATTACCATGAGGAAAAATTGTCAGGTTTTTCTCTGAAATCAGAGTCTGGAGCTACAGCTTCTGTAATAATCATGGCAGCCAAAGCCTATACATCACATAAGGAATTGTTTTGGCAGTTCCTCAAAATGTTATTAGACACAGGAAATCTCACAGAAGCTCCTATACTTTTATCCTCATCCATTGAAAATGCCCTTAATCCCCCAAACCCAGCCTGCCCCCAAACGGACAATTTGATCACAATATACCAGGCGTAAACGTATTACCTAATGCTATTTGAGAATATGCGTTATACCGGTAAAGTTTGTCACACCCACATGTGCTTTTTGAGCATCCCATTCCAGATTTAGTTCCTCTTTGCTGTTATAATAATCTCCAATCCAAAATCCACTATATTTTGGAGCGTGTCTTTGGGGACTTGTGCCCCGGGAGCGTTAGTGAGGTCAGGCACTGATGTCAGGCGAGGAGGTCTGGGGTGCAGTCAGCGTTCCTGCTCATCCCGGAGGTGTTGCGTGGGGTTGTGATCCGGGCTGTGTGCAGAACACTAGAGTTCTTCCACTCCAACCTCGGCAGGCCATGTCTTCATGGAGCTCGCTTTGTGCACAGAGAGACTGGAACAGATTTGGGCCTCTTAGCTCCAGTGAAGGGAACTTGTCATGCTACAGCATGCAAAGACATTCTAGACAATAAAAGGGAAAGCACATATTTTCCACTTCTGTCTTTGCGGCAACAGTTTGGGGAAGAACCACATAAGGGTGTGATGTTCAGGTGTCGACAAACTTTTGGCGGACATGTTGAATATTAACTTTAGACTTTAAAATGAGATGTTCTGCTTCTCCTGTGTGTGTTTGTTTGTTTGTTTTTTTCAAAAAATGGATAATTTTCACCAGTTTTTCCACTTCATGTAATTCTCCGTAAAAGCCCTTTAGTTATAGAATTAAAATTGAATGTATATTTATATCTGTTTATTAAGTATATGGTGACTTTAATATAAAGGGAAAGCACTTTTTTTTTTTTCCTGGAAGAAGATTAGAAAAATTACACGTATTATGTAAGTTCTTTCAGGTTTGCTGAGGTCCTGATGCTCCCAATTTAATATTTTACTTTAAATGTCAGAACATTAAAAACAAAACACAGATCTTATACAGGCTGCCATTGTGCCTGTGATGTTTGCATAGCTTAGTAACAGAAGCTCGCAGAGACTCGGCTCAGTTACTGACAGGCTGCCAGTATCAGCTGATGATCAGAGGTCTGGTATCCTTATGGGTTTGTTGCATCTCTAGCAGATTTGACTGTATTATTGCCAGCTGCCAAATTCTTCTTTTTTTTAAACCTCTTTTAAACCTTTTGGGTCTGAACAATTATTTAGCCTTTATCCATGAGCAGGTGACTGTGGTATTTCTGGATAGTAGAATGTTTGTTTGTAAAAGGTTTGGCCCGGCATATAACTCGTGTGTAATGTGTGTGATGTGTGTATGTACAGCTGAAAGAGTTGGAGGAGGAGTGGGTGAAGCTGCCCGCCGGTGTGCCAAAGCAGAGCCGCTTTCTGCGCTCTCAGCAGGACCTGAAGGCATTCAAACTCGTCGTCGTCCGCCGACCACCTCTGCTCCGACTACCATGCTGGGAAAGCGAGTCAGTACGTCGTCTTTGCCTCAGGATGAATTTGTTTTTATTTTAGTTTAATACATGGGAACAGTGACACCACCTTTTGAGGGATATCTTTAAATTCACACCTGCATTAATTTTTTTTGCAGAATTTACTTGAATTAAATTAAGTCTATAATAAACTAAGTGTGCACAAATTGTACTTCAAAATTTGTTCTAGAAATTTGTTTTACAAAACAACAGTCAGGTACATGAGCCAAAAAAAACATCCATGCATAGCTTTTCAATAAATTATTTAATACACATCTGTGTCACGTCCGCTACTGCTACTACCTCCACTACGTGTTCACCTAGGCATACTCGACGACCTTCGACGACTCTAGGAAAGTTAAATCCCAAAAGATTTCTATGAAAAAATTGTAAGTCTGAAATCTTATTTCTAGTAGCTGGACTTATTGACGTATTCAGCAGTGGTCTTTTTTCATTAATTATGTATGGGTTTTGTGTTGTTGTTCTTTCTCCTGATGTAGGAAGCAAAGAAATGGCAGGAAAGGAAGGAGGCCTTAGAGGCAGTGGAGGCCCTTGCTAAAAACCCCAAGCTTGAGGGCGGAGACTATGGGGACTTGGTCCGAGCTCTCAAGAAGGTAATACTTTATTAACAGTGGAACTGTGGGAAATTGAGTTCTTCTGTAATTGCAGCTTTTGTGAGTAGAATGTTTGTCTTATGCCTTGCAGGTTATTGGAAAAGATGCCAATGTGATGCTTGTGACTTTGGCGGCCAAATGTCTAGCTGGACTGGCAGCAGGACTGCGCAAAAAGTTTGGAACATATGCAGGCCATGTGAGTGAAGAGAAGTAAACAGATCAGTAGTTCATCCAGTAAGCTGATCTGGCCATTAGCGAATAAGGTTCCACAGTATTTTGTTAAGACATGTATTGTAAATTTCTGACCTTAAATGATCAAACATACATTATACATTTTTAGGGCATAAAATGTAAGTAGAAATGTACACATGCAGCGTTTGCTGAAGAGGTGCACATGATGAATTTTGTTTTTAAAGGTGGTGCCAACCATTTTGGAGAAGTTCAAGGAGAAGAAACCTCAGGTGGTCCAGGCCTTACAGGAGGCAATTGATGCAGTCTTCCTTACTGTGAGTATTCCTAATGTAACTAAGGGTCAACTGATACAGAAAATACATTTTAGTCTTATGTTAATACATTATTAAATTATTAAATTATTGGGGAGCAAAACATATTTATCTAAATTTTCATCCCGATTGTAGTGGACATTGGATGAATCAGACTTTCATTATGTTGCATGTCATTGAATGCCAAACATGTCTTAGCCAATCAACCATATATGACATAAATATAATTAACTTTTCTTTAAGTAACAGGTTGTTAAAGGTTGTGCAACATCAGTGGAAATTAGTGAATTGGATTGGATTTCTTCCATCTCCAGTTGGATCCATAAAAACAAATACATTTGACCCCAAATAAATACGTAGCACTAAATTAACTTGAGAGTGAGTTGCTATGCATGCAGCTAGTCACCTTGATTCAATTCCACTTCCAACCAGCTGACAAGACCAGCTCAGCAGGTAGCTTGGGTCCAGGGTTTGATCCTGAGCTCGGGTTATTATCTGTATGAGTTTCAGATGTCCTCACTATGTCCACATGGGTTTCCTTTGGATTCTCCTGTTTCCTCCTACCTCCGCAAAACCATGCTACTAGGTGGATTGGCTGCTTACCAGGATTAAGTGGTTACATGACGAATGAATGTTTATTCATTTAATTGCTATTTAATTTATAAGATAGTGATGCTCCCCTCATCCTACTGGAAATTAATAGCTTCACTACTCCACTACGTAAGGAGTAAATCACTTCAGGAGCACTGTTACGCAAACATAATAAACAACAGGGTGGTGTGATGCAGCCCAACACAAATCGCAGTTACTGTTGATTCTTTTCCAAGAGCAGTAGGTCCTGAAGTTTCATATTTAGGGCTCAGAATGAGGCAGTTTTAGGTGAAGAAGGAAATGAAATTTTTAATAACATTTTTCCTCATGTTGTGCAGACGACTCTACAGAACATCAGTGAGGATGTGCTGTCGGTTATGGACAACAAGAACCCTTCGATCAAACAGCAGGCATCACTGTTCCTGGCCCGAAGCTTTCGGCACTGCACTCCTGCCACTCTGCCAAAGAGCGTCCTGAAGCCGCTCTGCTCTTCCTTCCTCAAGGTATAATTCATCACAAGACATAGATTCGACAGCACGTGTATCAGAAGTGATCGATCGGACAGAAATTAATTCGGCACCCTTCTGCTCTGACTCATAATGTAGTCAATCAGCCATTTTTAGTATCTGAGGCTGCACTGCAGCTACGAAACTAATGCTGGTATCAAGTAATGGAAGCTAATAACTTCCAGGTTACTGTGAAACTTGTGCAGGAACTTGTGTGCAGATCTAGCTGGCTAGCTAACTTCAGAGGTACCAACATTTATGTTTTAGGTGTAGCATTTACCATTTTTGGACGCTTGCTACAGTAATATGGGAGACACCTGAAAACTGTTTTTCTGCTTTATCAGCTAAATCAACAGCCAGACCAAACAAAATAAACTTCTCACTCACTGACAGGGAAAGGATATAGCATAGGAAAGATTTCCTTCTTGTTATTTTTGCTTCAGTACAAATATGGACTGTCTACTTTTAATTAAGTCTTGGATATTGTGGTGTAGTTTGATAGTTGCAAAAATCATTCAGGCAAATTAAATTGAGAGTCCAGTACTAAAAGTGAGAGTCCAGTGCTCACTCACGTCTACCTGTGAGAAGTATGAGCTAGTTTAGTAGCAGTTAGCTGGCTGGCTAGGTCTTTGTGATGGCAAGAGGGTGTAAATATTTGTTTATGATTGGAGTTCCTGGAATTCTTAACGAGTGTTAAAGTGTAGAGATTTTCCAAGGCCCAAAAAAAAAATCACGTTTAAAAATTGGCATTCACTTCTGTGCTTAATGACTGTAGTAGATAAAAATAGTTTTAGTAAACAATGTAAATTAATGACTGTCTTTCTGTCTCTCTCTCTCTCTCTCTCTCTCTCTCTCTCTCTCTCTCTCTCTCTCAGCAAGTGAACGACTCTGCTCCAGAGGTGAGGGATGCTGCATTTGAGGCATTGGGCACAGCCATGAAGGTGGTGGGGGAGAGAGCTGTTAATCCCTTCCTGGCTGATGTGGACAAGCTCAAACTGGACAAGGTAGGGAGTAGGGTGCAGGGTGCTTCATTTAGGGTTGAGGCCACAAATACATATTAATGTTAGGCAGAAATAGAGCACTGACATTGGCTTTTTTTCCACACGCACACAGATAAAAGAATGTGCCGATAAAGTGGAGCTTGTTGGAGGGAAGAAGGGAGAAGGTGGTGGAGGCGGCGGCGGAGGAGGAGGAGGAGGAGGAGGGCAGAAGAAGGAGAAACCTGCAGCTAAAGCTCCCCCTGTGGAAGAGCCTCCTGCTAAACCTGCCGGTCCTCCTAAAAAAGCTCCTGCACCTAAAGTAAGTGTTAATAGACTCATGATGATGGTAAAAGCTATTATTAAATCATTAAAGCAATTCAGTGATGGCCAAAATCTGTCTAGAGAGAAGCTTAAATAGAATAAAGGCAAAGGCAGAAATAAAATGTTTGTGGACAACATAAGACTTCTGCCCCATAATAAGTTCATTCAAATCAGCCATTTGGAGTTGACGCTTCACTGTCATAACTGATTTGCGTAAAATGAAGCGATTGATGATTGGGTTTGTTACGTGTCGCAGCAGCTCCAGGGCTAGGCTGTGATAGATCAGCAACGAGTTGTCGCTCTCCCGTGCGAACATCATGGCAGTCGCATGACTGTTTGGCTTGTTTCAATTCCACAGGCCGCAGGTCCTCCCAAAAAAAGCAAACCTGCTGCTGCTGCCAGCGGCAAGTCAAAGAAAGCACCGGAAGGAAAAGAAGTTGCAGAGACTGAATTATCTGTAAGACATTTGAATGATATTATTGTAACGATAATAGATTTTATTGTTGTATTAAAATTCAAGTAAAACATAAGTGTAAAAAAAGAAAGCTGTAAAAAAATGCTAATACAACATGAAGCATTAGTTTAAAGTGTGTGTGTGTGTGTGTGTGTGTGTGTGTGTGTGTGTGTGTGTGTGTGTGTTTCCTCAGCTGGAAGTGTGTGAGGAGAAGGCTGCAGCTGTGCTCCCGGCCTCCTGTATGCAGCTGCTGGACAGCGCTAACTGGAAGGAGAGGCTAGCTAGCATGGAGGAGTTTCAAAGGGTGACTACACACCATTCATCTCTCTCTCTCTCTCTCTCTCTCTCTCTCTCTCTCTCTCTCTCTCTCTCCCTCTCTCTCTCTCTCTGTCCATCTCTTACACCCGTTTCCAGCTCTTTTCCAACAGAGCCAGAGCTGAATGAAATGTTTTGTTAACAGAAATGTTCGTGTGTGTGTGTGTGTGTGTGTGTGTGTGTGTGTGTGTGTGTGTGTCAGGCTGTTGAACAGATGGACAGGACCGAAATGCCGTGCCAGGCTCTAGTTAAAATGCTGGCTAAGAAACCTGGCTGGAAAGAGACCAATTTTCAGGTAGGCTTCATTCATGGTTCTGCGATGGACTTCCACACTGGTCTGCTGAGTTTGACCTGTTTTCTAACATAAACGTAGCCTGTGTAAATCCAAGTTCTGCATGTGCTCAGGTGATGCAGATGAAGCTGCACATCGTCGGCCTCATCGCTGGGAAAGGCTCTTTCTCAAAAACGTCGGCTCTCGTCGTGTTGGACGGCCTGGTCGACAAAATCGGGGACGTGAAGTGCGGCAGCAATGCCAAAGAGGCTCTGACTGCCATCGGAGAATCCTGCTTGCTGCCGTGGACTGCTGAGCAGGTGGGAGAGGTTTCACAGCCTCTTCAAAACAGTACGATAATATAGATTTGGGCCTTGGGTGTGTACAGTTCTGTGCATTTTTTCCTTGTTCTGAATGGATATGGGCTTCTTTGCCACAAACAATGCTTGTAATATTCCATGTATAAAAATAGACATCCATGCTTGTTGTGTTGTTGATGTAGACAGTAGTATGTTCTCACCCTACGTGCATACTAGCAGGTGACAAGTTGCTCATATGCCGCTTGCAGTTCGTCTCTTCTGGGTGTTTGCACGCCAGTGTTTCTTTTAGCTATAATCGGTAATGTTTTACAGCATTCTGTCCTGTCGTTTCCGTGCAGGTGGTTTCTTTGGCCTTCGCGCAAAAGAACCCTAAAAACCAGGCTGAGACTCTGAACTGGCTGGCCAACGCCATGAAGGAGTTCGGCTTTGCAGGGTGAGTCATGTTCACCACTCACTCTATCCGCTCATCCATTACATGTTTGCGTACATGATTCATGCTCCGTTTGATGATTCTTCCAATTAAATCTTTCAGGATTAACGTGAAGGCTTTCATCAACAACGTCAAAACTGCTTTGGGTGCCACCAACCCGGTGAGTGAGTGTGTGTGTGTGTGTGTGTGTGTGTGTGTGTGTGTGTGTGTGTGTGTGTGTGTGTGTGTGTGTGTATTAAGGTGTTGGTGTGTGGCAACCAGATCCTTGTTTGTTCAAATATTTGTTGGCACACTTCCTGCTCTGAGTGTATTTGCACAAAGCCTTTACATGTGGTTAAAGGAGGGTTTTCTGTTGTATAAATGATAGAACATTTTACACTGATATTGGAGCAGCCAGTGATGTGCTGAACATTTTCAGTATCCAACAGCAGATTATGGATTAAGCATTTAGTTGTGCTCTCAAATGAGTAATCAATGCCCACACTGGAGACACCAGGCTTCACAGATCAGCACGGTTGGGTTTCTTTGTATGAAAGAAGTATGACAATAAAAAATTCTCAAAAACATTTCTATGGTAGTACATAGCACGACAGTATGAAACCAGATAGCACTGGAGCCAAAACTATTAATTTTGCTCTGATACAGACACTTCAAAGAAACTTATAAGTGTGTAAATATTTTTTCAAACCACCTTCTTTCAGAGTTGTTTATCTATATAACCCTTTGTGTAAATTTCAGGCTGTGAGGACGTCTGCTATCACTCTGCTGGGTGTAATGTACTTGTACATGGGCGCTCCTCTGCGCATGTTCTTCGAGGATGAAAAGCCGGCCCTGCTTTCTCAAATAGACGCCGAGTTTGAGAAGGTACGTGAAGACACCAGTAGGTAATTAGGACCAGCTGTCGTTTGTGTAACCCTTGTGTAGTTTTTCACCAGTAAAGGTATTGGCAGTATCTGTAACGTAATGGTGTGTGGCTCTGGGGTTCTCAGATGCAGGGCCAGTCTCCTCCTGCTCCCACACGAGGCACGACCAAGAAAGGAGCAGAGGACGACCGGGGGGAGGCTGACGAAGAGGAAACGGATGGAGGTGCCGGTGACATCATGGACCTGCTGCCCAGAGCTGATATCAGGTCAGTATTAATGCACCAGAGCTTCAAATTGCTGCTCAGGACTTACTTTAGGTCAGCCTTAAACATCATAAGAGAGGGGATAAGAGATCATGAGTTAGTTTGATTGTTGACATTTCATGGATATGTACTCTGGGTTGCAGTGATAAAATCACATCAGACATGGTGGCGAAGATTAGTGATAAGAACTGGAAGATCCGGAAGGAAGGGCTGGATGAGGTGACGGCCGTCATTTCAGAGGCCAAGTTCATCCAAGCCAACATTGGAGAGCTGCCCATGGCACTGAAGGGCCGTCTCGGTGACTCCAACAAGCTACTGGTACTTTATCTTTTTTTTTTTTCTATTGTGTAATAATGTTATCTACAGGCCATGTTTGTGTTCAGAGATTTCAGCATGTGTAGTAGAGGGCTTGTGGCACTGAGTACTTTATTGTTTTTGATTTGTTATAGCTATATTATAGCTTTTATTATTTTTAAGTTTAATATGCTTATGAATGTGTGTGTGTGTGTGTGTGTGTGTGTGTGTGTTCAGGTTCAGCAAACCCTGACTATCTTGCAGCAGATTGCTACAGCTATGGGTCCAGCTCTCAAACAACATGTGAAGAACTTGGGATTCCCCATCATCACTGTATTGGGAGACAGCAAGGTAGTACTGCTTACTTAACAAATGAAATAATGAAACTTAACACCAGAAACCATCTTAAACCCAAAACCCACATGTCTCTAATGTGAGGGTACGTGTTCTTTCTTTGCATCTTGATTATGTGATACAAGCTTTTGTATGAAGGATGCATCTAAAACAGCCCATGATTCAATGCAGAGCAATTTTCGAGCTGTTTTGATACAATACAATGCGATTCACTGCTTAGTCATTTAACAGTGGTGTAGAGCTGCTTTGTACTTCTGTAAAGATGCATGCAAACCTGCAAGGGGTTTGTGTAAGTGTGACTCACGGAGGATCCAACGTGCACACTTCATAAAATCTCAGCTGCATGATGAAATACAGCATTTTTGAGCCTCGCTTGCACACATACCCGTGCTCTGTGTCTCAGTACAAATACGGTTACAAGCATTAAGCACTTTATTTATTTATATAATGTCTTTAATAATACTCATTACATTACAGCTTTACAGAACTTGAGCTGAAGTGTTCCTGTGTGCAGTGTGTTTATTTATTCATTCATCTTCAGTAAGCGCTTTAGCCTGGACACTGTGGCGGTGGATTTGGTACACATCCCAGGATCACTGGCTGCGTGGCAAGAATTGACCCTGGACTGGACACCAGGCACACACACATTAACTTAAATTGCCTCTAGGTGTGAGTCAATCCACCTACCTGCACAAACACAGGGAGAACATGCGAAACTCCAAACGCAGTAACCCGAACTCATGATCAAACCGGGAACCCTGCAGCTGCAAGGCGGCAACGCTGCCTGCTGCACCACCACCTGTGCCCCGTGTGTGTAGTGTATCCGATTGCAAATGGTTATCTGAGGATACTGTTTGCATCAATAGCACCATCTGTTTGTGTATATGCAACTGAAACCACACCTTGTTCTTCCAGCCCAACGTCCGTGCTGCTGCCTTGACAACACTCAACGCATGGGTGGAGCAGACAGGCCCGAAGGAGTGGCTGGAAGGCGAAGACATGTCAGAAGAGCTCAAACGGGAGAATCCCTTCCTCAGACAGGAGGTACTGGCACCTGACTTAGACACAGGAAAATGAGCTCAGCATAAGTCTGATTACATCAGCGTGTCTATTTTCAAGCTGTATTGAATACAGGCCAATCAACACCAAGGGATTAAGAGTCAAAAAATAGTTTGAGATATGCTATTGAGGTTAAACACTAAACACAAGTAGTCAGTGTTATACAAACATAATACTAGTACACAACTGCAAATAAATGATGTGTATTTGGAGGACACTATATGAGTACAGCTTTCCTTCCACAATAGCCTGCCTTACACCTTCTTGAAATACTTTCTAATCACTTTTTATTTCGTAATCTTTAAGTAGATTTTATGTTTAGCTTATTGCTCACTTTCGTTCAGTCCGTTCACAAGTACTTGGTGATATACTAAGTACCTGAAGGACTAGTGAATATTAATTACGTGAGAGAGAACTGTTATACACTGTTACATTGCTTTTAGACATTTATGCCTTGCTCTTATCCATGCACTGTGGCCTATAAACAATTACAACACAGTACTGTTAAAATCTCGATTCTGAGTGGTCAAAAGCTGGTTCATATTAATATATAGCTTAATTTCCATATGATTGTTCATATGATGAAGTTTTCTGTGAAGAAATAGTGTTTCTGTCTCCAGTGTCAGCACAAAACAGTAAAGTTTTATTTTAACTGTAATTAGCTAAAAGTTTGGCAGGCGTTATTTAAAAGAAAATGTTAGTGTTGGCAAATTGCTGTTTTAAAGGAGGAATAAAAAAACATCCTGCCATGCTGCTATTGTAAAATAATCATCTTTGGGGCGGTAAGAGTGACTCTGCTGTATGCCAGGCCACATCACACCACCCAGTCACTGATTTATTTTCCTATAGCAACACGCCACATCATGTTTTCTTCCTTAATTCCTTAATTTCTGTGTAATTAAACTTCTGTTAAACTATGTAATAAATGAAGACTTGAAATATGAAGTGAAGGGTTGAAATATAGCTTTTACTTTGTGCGTGCTAGGTTCTGGGCTGGCTGGCTGAGCGGCTGCCCAACATGCGCTCCGTGCCCGCTGATCTGATGCTGTGCATCCCTCCCCTGTACGCCTGTCTGGAGGATCGCAGTGGAGATGTGCGGAAGAAAGCCCAAGACGCACTACCCATGTTTATGATGCACCTGAGCTATGAAAAGATGAGCAAGGCCACTAACAAACTCAAGGTAGGTTTCTCTAAGACCCTGCCGCAGTAAAAGATCAAACGTGCACTCATGTGGGTTCTGCGTTGATCTTTAGGTTTCAGCAGTTCGGCCTGCCTTCCTGAGAAGAAACATTTTACTTTTACTTTTAATGCTGTTCATGTTTGTAGTGTTTGTAAAGTCATGACCTCTGGTGTTATAACCTGAGTTTTGCTTTTGATGTTTCTCATTGGGTGTGGTCTCTACAATTTGGTAAACATCTGATGATGTCCGTTAACCTTGTGTTTGCTGCCTCATTAGCCGGCCTCAAAGGACCAGGTGGTTGCCATGTTGGAGAAGGCCAGGGCTGTAATGCCCGCCAAACCTGCTGCACCCGCAAAAGCTGCTCCATCTAAGGCGGCTCAGAGTGCTCCTCCTGCAAAACCTGCCTCAGGTACGCTTTGCTTGCTCTCTCTCTCGCTCTCTCTCGCTCTCTCTCTCTCTCTCTCTCTCTCTCTCTCTCACTCACTCTCTCTCTGTGGATCTCTTAAATTATATTTAATCTATTTTTTTTCCCCCCCAGTTTTTAAATATGGATGATTCAGCTTTTTCTTCACTGGGTCAATATCTATAGCAGCACTCTAAGTGCAGCTGTGTGGTGTTCAGCGAAACTTGGCTCATCTGATACGCTAATCACATCTGCTCTTTATCTCTCAGCACCGGCAAAAAGCCAGCCTGCAGTGGATGACTACAGCCCACCAGAACCCAAACAGGACACCAAGAAACCCAAAACAGCAGGGCCTGCTCAGAAAAAGGTCTGAATGGTTGCTTTTTTTGTGTGTGTGTGTGTGTGTGTGTGTGTGTTTTTAGAGCTTAGGTTTGGGATTTTTCAATAGGTAAAATATGTTTGGTCTTCTATTAAATGTTTTTATTTTTGAATATTCTGTTGAACACTATCTCAAATGGATGAATACTTTGAAGAG
The DNA here is from genome assembly GCA_037577455.1 of Pangasius macronema. Taxonomy (NCBI): domain Eukaryota; kingdom Metazoa; phylum Chordata; class Actinopteri; order Siluriformes; family Pangasiidae; genus Pangasius; species Pangasius macronema. The sequence continues at coordinate 22,003,069 of CM074951.1, read as the reverse complement.
AAAAGTGTGGGGGATATATTAACTACTGATATAGGAAGGAAAATACCACAAACAAGCACTTGACCAAACTTTACTAGCCAATTAGTACAGTTTAATACTTCAGCTATGCACTACAAATCTGCTTGCAACTTTGTGCAAATGGTAGACTAATTATTATTATTATTATTATTATTATTATTATTATTATTATTTCTTGATATCTTAAGGAATTATTACTCCCACTTTTATTCCATGACTTGGTTTTTAGCCATTTAAACCTGCTTATATTAGAACATAGGCTCAATTCAATTCACATTTGAGTTTGAAAACAGACAATTATACATTTCCACTGCTTTTTAATGTAAACCTCAAAACAGCTCAGTTTGCTCTGTACATAAATGGGGTTTATGAGTGTAGCAAACACATTTTACTGAAATGACACGTTAAAATATGACACATGGGCTGACAGTAACCTATTAATATATTAAATCCATGGATGAGACTTACAGTTTTAAGATCTTATCTTGTTATAATAAGTATAAATGTTTGTCTTTGACCATAAATGCTCACACTGTTAGCGAAAATCCTGTTCACATGTCCTGAAGAGTGAAAGCTGCTATTTTTGCATTGACTAGAGGAACAGCATGGAGCTGAAACTGAGAGTAGATAAAGACAGTGTCTCTAAACCTGTCAGACTCTCAGGGGGCAAACCCAGCAACCCACAGGTACAGATGGAACTCTAAACCTCCACATGGCTCACAAACCGGGGTCACTCATCTGTGCTCATCATGCTTTGGGGTGCACTCAGTGTGTTATTCTGTCTCTCTCTTATTCTCTTTCGTCTTTTCTTGTCTCTCTCTCTCTTTCTCTCTCTACGAGAGTGTAATATTTGCCTTATGTGTCCTTCAGGGAGTGCTGGGTAAGAAGGCTCCAGTCAAGGCTGCTAATAAAGATGAAGAAGACAAGTCAGGCCCTATCTTTATCCTCGTGCCAAATGGCAAGGAGCAGAGGATGAAGGAAGAGAAAGCACTAAAGGTAGGCATTATAATACGTTAACCTCAGCTCATCTGATTTTTCTACATCAGGAGTGTTTTATAAGACAGAAGAGCCTAAGGGTGTAAGATGGCACCAGCTAGACAAACACACACAAGCTCAGAGCACATATATCAAACACCACCACCAAACCCAAATGGCAGGTTGGTGCACCATACCAGTGTGTCATTGCTAGTGAGTTTCTAGAATGTTTTCCTCCATTAACATTGGTCCATTTGGCTTTTTTGAGCAATCGCAAGTCTCTCTATAGAGATTGTCTGTAGATTGTCTCTTGGTTGGCGCTGAAGTTGTTCATGGGGAACTGAAGAAACGTGGGACCGCATGCACCAAAGGATTGGTGCTAGTAATCATTATAGCTGTGCTTGGTTGGATTTGTGACTTATTTGAGACTTTACAAGATTGTACCTAATTTACATGGAATTGAGAATCTCAATTCAAACGTCGCTTGCTGCTGTGACTGAAATTGCACCTCTGTGTAGAAAATGAATGGTTGATTTGTCACTTGCTAGTGTGAACATAGTGCGAGAGTAAACAAAAGGCTTTAAGTCAAATAAAATCATGATATTTCCAGGTTTTTAATGTGTGCTCCAAGCACTTCTGATGAAGCATTAACCAGTCTCTAAACAGAGAAAAAACTAAGAATAATTGGGTTGTGGTTTATAGATCCTGAAGTGGAATTTCATCACTCCACGGGACGAGTATGTGGAACAGCTGAAGACTCAAATGGCCACTTGCCTGGCAAAGTGGCTCCAGGATGAACTCTTTCACTACGACTTCCAGCGCCATGTGAAGGCCATCAGCGCCATGATTGAGGTAAGATACGCTTTCTATCACAGTGTGTGCGCACTATACACCTACAGATACCTTTCTTCATAAAAATGCTTGCTCAAGGTCTACCATAATGAGGAATACACACAAGCGTAATCCATTTATACAACATTTTGATCTCAGTTTCATTTGATTTAGATAGACGTTGTCACAAAGCAGCTTTACAGAAATTCAGATGTAGATTTAGATCCCTGATGAACGAGACAGAAGCAACTTTCTGAAATGACATGAGGAAGAATCCTTGAGTGGAGCCAGAGCTAAAAGCGAACCCACCTGGAGGGCTTTATAAGACATTACAGTGCACAGGTGTAGAAGAATAAAGGCAAACAGTACTAAGTTTGTTGAAAGGATGTTGAGTATGTGCGTATTTCAATGAGTCTTTATGATTACAGCAGCAGCGTCTCGTTATCACTCTTCTCATTTCCCAGCACATGGATGGCGAGTCAGAAGCCGTGATTGGCTGCCTAGACCTGGTCCTGAAGTGGTTCACACTGCGGTTCTTCGACACTAACACCAGTGTGCTGATGAAGGCCATGGAATTTCTCAAACTCCTTTTCACCATGCTGAGCAGAGAGAACTACCACCTGAGCGAGTACGAAGCCTCGTCCTTCATCCCCTACCTCATCCTCAAGGTCGGCGAGTCTGCATAACACATACACACCCATACATGCGTTTGCCATTAGTCAATATTTTACCTGATAAAACATACAGTCATAAAAATGAAATCCATCTTAATTGGGAATTAATTGAGTTTGAGTTTTGTAATGTGATCATACTATATTTATTCCCACACTGTAGATTTTAATACATGATTTAATTGAAACATTCTCAGACTTTTTACTGCAGCGTGAGATCTGTAAACCTGGCCTCAACGCGATCATGTTATTTTTTTTCCTCCTGTTTTTCCGGACAGGTCGGGGAATCTAAAGACGTGGTGCGCAAAGACGTCCGTGCCATTTTGACCATGCTGTGTAACGTGTATTCTCCCAGTAAAATGTTTCCCTTCCTCATGGAGGGGACCAAGTCCAAGAATGCCAAGCAGAGATCAGGTTTTGTTGATTTGATTTGATTTGATTTTATGAATTTAGGAATATTTAGGACATATTACTCCTCTTTATAGTATTTTTTCAATGTAGAAACATTTTTAATTTTATTATTTTAAGGCATCTTTGCGCTACAGCATTTCTTTGCATGCACCTAAGACTTTTGCACACTACTGTATATAAAAGGAAAAAGTAGGAATGGCGACACACCTACTATGAGATTACCAAAACTTGTATTTCCGCTACTGACTTTCAGGACAAACTTATCAGAAAATCAAACATGTAATATGAATTAAATCTTGGCGCCAACCAAATGAAGGTTCTCAACGTTTAGCAAACATGTCCAGTGCAGTCTGTAATGTATAGAAGTGTTTCTAGTGCTCAAATAATCCTGTAATTCCAAAGGTACCTAATTTGCTAATTTGACACGTTCATTGTTATGATGTGTTTTAAATCTTCTGGCCTGGATCACAGCTCTGCCACCAGCCCCAACAGAGCTGTTCAGCTCGGCCACTTTTTCCAGAAAGTCCGCTTAAATAATATGTAGTTCAGAGGGACTGGGGTCAGTTGGAACAAAGGGGAAGACGTATAGTTTTCGTAGCTATTGCAGCTGGCTCTAACATTACAAACTGCTCCTTTGAGTTATTTTGATCCAAAAAAAAAAAAAAAACAGAAGAGTTATAGGTGGTACTCAACTGATTAATTGTTTCACATTCCTCTTGATTTGATTGACTTCCATTTCAGAATGTCTTGAAGAGCTCGGGTGCCTGATCGAGAATTATGGCATGAACGTGTGCCAGCCGACGCCTGCCAAGGCTCTGAAAGACATCGCTGTTCACATCGGAGATCGTGACACATCGGTGCGCAATGCAGCGCTCAATACGGTGGTGGCAGCTTACAACGTCTGCGGGGACCAGGTCTTCAAACTGATCGGCAACGTAAGGCACCGCTACACCTTCCTGCTCTGCACCCTGTCAGTGACGAAGGGTCGTTCTTGATCCTGTAATATTACCTTCCAGTTAACTTTCATCATGTTGTCAAGAGATTGCAAGTTTGAGTCACAATAATGGCATCCATGGCAGAGCTGCACGTCTCAGAGGAAGCAAGTGTTAGCCTTCTCCCTGTTGATCAGGGAGAACTAGCAAGTGGGCAGAAAATGGCATGAAATTGCATTTTAAAAAATAAAATTTTCTAATGGAAGTGTAATAGGTTGCAACCCTGTTTCAGCATGTTGCTGTACTCATAAGGGACAAATGTGATGAGGTTTTTGGTGAGGAGATGTTCATTTAACTATAAGCTCATAAAAAATATTATGTAAACTGTGGCAAACTGTAATGGTATAACAGGAGAAAAACACTTCACACATCACACCATCTCATCGTTGCCTATTTTTCTATAACAGCTGGTGTTTTATTTCTTACCTGTCTGACTGCACTTCCTCTTATTGGTTTTGATGAATCAGTGTCTGACTGGTAGCTGGTACTAATGTTTCTTGGCCACACTCCACAGCTCTCGGAGAAGGACATGAGCATGCTGGAGGAGCGGATCAAGCGCTCAGCTAAGAAGACGCCTGCCGTCTCGACCAAACAGGAGAAAGCTCAGAGGGAACAGCCCACCAATCCTAATGCCACCTTCCTACGCAAACCTGCCCAAGAGGAGGTGCCAAACAAACTCAAGTAGGTTCCATCATCCAGCTAGGCCATTCTTTGAACCAGTCCAAATGATGTGCTGAAAATGTCTTTCTCTGAATTTGGTGTACTAATTAGAATAGCAAGCTAATTTTGGTGGTATAACTTAAAGTAGCCTGAGCAAGGTTCCAGGCTTTCAGCTCAAGTTTAACTTATGTACTAACAAGCACAATTCTTCTTTAATTGCTTAACAGATTGATTTGTTTACTTTTCTGAAGATAAATGCAAACTAATTTGCTTCTTTGAGCACAGCTGGAATAGTGCAGCCGGATCGAGATATTTGTGTGGATGTGGTATGTTTTATGTAACTATAGGAACTTTTTAGATAAAGTGGCCAACAAATGAGGTAAAAAAGTTTCTGTAGTTAGAACAAATTTTCAAATAAGGTCGATGGACCCTTTAGAAATATGTTGGGCTTATAAATGTACACCTGAAGAATAAATAACAGTCCAGTTCGTTGCATTATCATCAAGGTAACCTGTGTAGTTTTTCTAGAGATTCGACAGACACGACTCCTGTGTGTGATTCTGTCCGTTTGTTTCAATGCATGTTTTGCCTCCTAAATCTATGCTTCTGTCTCTCTTCTTTATGATTTTCTTTCTCTCTGCTCTCCCCGGACAGAATAATGTATCGCACGTATAGGATGTAAGTACTGCCGAATCGTTGTAGGCTCTTTTCACGAGGCACGCACCAACCCAGTGTCTTAGACAAATAACACAAATAGCAAAAAAATTAGAAAAACTTAAACCATTCTCATTTCAGCTAATAACATCAGTTCAGGTGCTTTCCCAGTCCTTTTGCACTTCAATCCATTGTTCCAGATTCATTCTAAGATTAGCTGTTGCCGAGCCTCAAGATGAAATCGTCTATAAGGCCTGTACTAATCAGTGTATAACATGTTTATAATCACGGTACTGGAAAAGTGTACAAGGACCTGCCGCTATGTGTTTCTCTCAGTATAGCTCACTGTCCCAGTGTGGTTCATTAATTAAGTAAAATTTGTGCGTGATGTGTATGAAGATGAAGTTTTCTCTTTTTATGCTCCTCTACCAGTCAAGCTCGGTCACAGAATGCCCACTCTGAGCACACAGCACCTTCCATCCCCAAGGAGTTTCAGCTCGACCTGGACATGATTGAGAATGACCACACGCGTGTCAGCGACTTCCCTGACCTCGTGCAGCACAAACTCGATGAGCTCCTCGAGCCCGTCATGATCCCCGAACCCAAGTAAGCACACTGCACCCACACACCTGGATGTCATGAATTAGCAGGATTAATGCTGTGTGAAAAGGTGAAAGGGTGTTTCTTATTCACATCTCGTAGTCTGTTTGCTTATTGGGGTTCATGGACAAGGTCACATGGTTTCAGAATCTAGCTAAGGTTAATATTTCAACATCTAGCTTTAGTTTACAGTTTTTATAAGTATAAGACGGACCTGTAATAAACGATCCTTCCCCAAGACTGAAGGAAATCAACATGGCTATTTTTAATTTATCCTTTTTCTCTGTGAATCAGTTGCAAGGTGTCCCAAAGGAACCCTTAACCATCTAAGATACAAAGTCCCATTGTTTTTGTTATGACAAGTTGTGAAGGAATGAGTGACTCCATTACAGCATGAGCATGTAACCTGTTATTGGGGCGGTCATGGCCTAATGGGGGCAGTCATGGCCTAATGGTCTGAGAGTCGGACTTGTAACCCGAAGGTGAACCCGAAGGTCGTGAGTTCGAGTCTCGGGTCCGGCAGGGATTGTAGGTGGGGGACTGAATGACCAGCGCTCTCTGCCACCCTCAATACCACGACTGAGGTGAGACCCTTNGCTAAAATGGCTGCCCACTGCTCCGGGTGTGTGTTCACGGGTGTGTGTGCACTTGGATGGGTTAAAAGCAGAGCACAAATTCCGAGTATGGGTCACCCCACTTGGCCACAAAGTCACTTCACTTCACTAACTTGCGCGATAAGCTAGCTAGCATGTAGATAACAACACATCCAGTTTTCTATGCAAAGGTTTTGTCAATCAGTCAAACAGTCAATCAACAGATTCATAGTAGGCCCAAAAAAGACATTTCTGTGAACAAAAAATAAAAAGGTTTCTTAACAGGCCCAAAACTGTTTAGCAGTTAGCCAGTTCTGTGAGTGCTAGTCTATTTATCAACATGTCATCGCTGGCCTCACTCATCACTGGTAGTGTCTCGTGTATCGCCTAGTGTCAGCTATTTTTATCTATAGGTTATTGAGTATGATGAGTAAGAGCAGTCAGTTTTTAATACATAACAAAACAATAATACAGAAATCCACTGGATTTGCTGCAGTTTGGGTATGACCTTGATCTTTCAAAGCTGATGTTAAATTATTTGTCTGTATGTATGTGTGTACTTTTCTTATACAGGATTCGCTCTGTCTCTCCTCACTTTGACGACCTCCACAACAGCACAGCCTCCACTATCAACTTTGTCATCTCGCAGGTTGCTAGCGGTGACATTAACACCAGTATCCAGGCTCTGGCACAGGTAAGCTGTCTGAGATCAGTTATGATTCGAGCTATTTTCCCAGTTATTCTCAGAAAAAAAATTAAACTATCCACATAAGTGGCTTCTCTTTGCTAAGCCTTATAGGCTGCAGGGTCTCAGTACTACACAGCAGAATCTAAACATATGGTTATAACTATAAGGTTAGAATTAATTTTAGTACACATTTAGATTTGTCTGAATCCGTCTTCTCGGCTCTGTGAAGTAGAATCGGATAACTATGAATACGATTAGATTTCCCGTAATGCTTTCTCGCCTCGGCAGATCGATGAGGTGCTGCGGCAGGAAGACAAAGCGGAAGCCATGTCTGGCCATATCGACCAGTTCCTGATCGCCACCTTCATGCAGCTCCGCCTCATCTACAACACACACATGGCTGACGACCGGCTGGACAAGAAGGACATCTTCAAACTGTACAGCTGCATCATCGGCAACATGCTCTCGGTGAGAGACTAATCTGTCAATAAAATCGAATCTATCAAGAGCTCAACTATTAAGCTGTTCGAGAGAGCAATACATTATATCCTGAGTTCTCAAGAATAATAATAATAATAATAATAATAATAATAATAATCTATAAGGTGTTCTGGATAAGAACTTTTGTTAAATTCTGTAAATTTAAATAACGTTGTGACAAATTAACACACACACACACTTAAATTAGACAGGAGATACGTTAGCGATTTACTTTGTGTTTCACGTCTGTAGTTCTCGACTGGGTTCACTTTGATTAGACGATATGTGTTCAGTCTATCAACTTCTCACCACCCCTGTGACTCAGGAGGACACAGGAGTATTTATTTGTGATTACAGTAACTGGAAGCGTTTGTGTGTCTTCAGTTGTTCTCTATGGAGGGTTTGGCACGGGAGGCATCTATGGGTGTGCTGAAGGATCTGATGCACGGTCTGATCACACTGATGCTGGACTCGCGGGTGGAGGACATCGAGGACGGCCAGCAGCTCATCCGCTCGGTCAACCTGCTGGTGGTGCGAGTGCTGGAGAAGTCTGATCAAACCAACATACTAAGGTGAGCAGAACAAAACCGATACACAGACGTTTTACACTGGTGATCAGAATAAAAAGAATAAAAATGAATGCTGTGGTGTAAGTGGAATAAAACATTTTGGGATGTGCTGTTATGGGTTGTTGAGGTATTTTCCTATAATAGCATGCGCTGTTATAGGAACACTTAACCTCAATTCCAAGAACATGACCACACTGTGCTTTCCTATACCATTTATCTCCAAAGCTTTCCATTAGTAGAAGGCAGCTCTTACTGAAGAAAACATTTCACCCCTAGCTTTGGTGTAGGTAGAGCTGATGTGAACAGTATGAGTTGTGAGGATGATGATGCTGATGATGATGATGGTTTGTGTTTCACAGTGCTCTGCTGGTGCTACTGCAGGACAGCCTGATCACAACTGCAGGATCGCCCATGTTCTCTGAGCTCGTCATGAAGGTAAAGACTCGCTGCAGGCGTTTATGTGAAACCGATCCATGTAGCAATCTCCTGTGTGTATGCCTGGGTGTTAAACGCTGCTCACGTCTCTGCAGTGTCTGTGGAGAATGATCCGCTTCCTGCCCGAGACCATTAACAGTATTAACCTGGACCGCATCCTGCTGGACGTTCATAACTTCATGAAGGTTTTTCCTAAAGAGAAGCTGAAGCAGCTGAAGAGCGACGTGCCGCATCGCACTCTGAAGACCTTACTGCACACACTCTGCAAGCTGACTGGGGCCAAGGTACAAACACAGAGACTTCGGGGAAAATGTGCCTTATTTTAGAAAAAAAAAGGCTGACATAAGTAAGAAGTAGTGATCTGCAGTTCTTGATGAGGGTGAAAGTGTAGACACTTTCGGCCCTTTTCTGTGTTTTATCATCATGCACAATTTATTACTCAGTATAGATACGTATTTTAAAAGCAAAAGGCTTTAAAGCATGCAGAAATGTTCCTCGTTAGCAGTAGGAGATGATTTAATGCTGTCTGCGTTTACACAGATACTGGACCATTTGTCCATGATCGAGAACCGGAATGAGTCGGAGCTGGAGGCTCACCTGAGGCGGGTGGTGAAGCATTCAGGAAATCTCTCCGGCCTGAAGTCTGAGCAGAACTCTGAGAAGGTGGTGTTACGATTTGTACGTCACCACATACATTAGTCCCTTTACATTTCATAAACCATTATTTTAATCTCAGCCCAGGTTGAGATCATTAGTTTAGTAGAAAACCCTGGAATTTTATCCCTGGAGTAAAGTCAGTGTGTAATTTCTATAACGTGTGAATACAGGCTATAACGCTCTCTCAACTTCACTGCTAACAGGACGATAAAGTGATCAAAGCAAAAGTGAGCGACATCCTCTCAGAGATCTTCAAGAAGATTGGCTCGAAGGAGAACACTAAAGAGGTGAGAGCTCTCTTTATTTACACTCTCATGCTTCATGTGATGAGCAGTTAGAGCATACAATCAAGCATCAGTAATCTCTCTCTCTCTCTCTCTCTCTCTCTCTCTCTCTCTCTCTCTCTCTCAGGGCTTGACAGAGCTGTACGAGTATAAGCAGAAGTATTCAGACGCTGACTTGGAGCCCTTCCTGAAGAACACGTCTCAGTTTTTCCAGAGCTACGTCGAGCGCGGTCTCCGTATGATTGAGTCGGAGAGGGAGGGGAAAAGCCGCCTGCAAAGTTCTTCAGGTAGAAGAAAGAAATTGCCACACGCATACACAATCACTGATGGTGCTATAGGTGTGTCTCTTGTAGGTTTGTCGGGGCTGCTACTCCCTGTGGGCGTGGCCTAATTTATTTATTTTTTTTCTCCTAGGGTCCAATACAGGCTACTGGTATAATCTTTATTTAATGTTTTTATTGTAATAAAACCATGGCGAATATTAGGCTATACGTTTTTCTTCCATTTTTGGATCAGACGCTGTTGAATGGGAACTAAATCAGGTGGAAAAAACAGTTTTAATAGTTGAGAATCAAAGACACTGGACATGCGATTGGTTTTACTTCAGTCAGTGTTTTGGATTCAGTCCCTTTACATCACAACTGACTTGATTTGAACTGATACTCTAAGATGTCCTAGAACTATCAGCTTTGCGCAGATATGAATTGTGATCACTGTTATTGTGCATCTTGGGTTTTATTTTGTGTGTGTGTGTGTGTGTGTGTGTGTGTGTGTGTGTGTGTGTGTGTGTGTGTGTGGTAATAATTTGCTCACTCCTCTTGTCTTGATCCAGTGATTCCACAGCACAGTGTGGACTCTGCGTACCCCTCCAACCACAGCTCCATGTCAGTTAGCAGTAATGGGGAGGATGTGAAACCTGCTGTTTACTACGAGAGACTGAAGATCCTCCGGCAACGCCACGGACTCGAGAACGCTAAGGTTTGAACCCCATGCTATGATCAAATATTATCATATTTGGGGCTTTGTTGTTCTTGCTTAGGACATGTGATTTGATGGCTAAATTCTTAGTGCAAATTAAGCAGAATTTAAACAGTGTGGCCAGAAAAGAAATTTAGTTTCCGCTGCCTGTAGTTGAGCAGATAAGACAGGTTTGGTGTCTGAGGCAATGTGCTCAGAGGCAATGTGGCTAACTTAATAGAAGCGTATATATCCTCCAGTTTAACGTATGGACTGTATGCTTAATCACTTCTTCTTTCTTCCATTATTGACCAATAAGCAATCAATGCTTAATGTGAAGTAAATTATTCCTTCAGTGGAGGACTTTTAATATCTAGTGTAAAAAGTTATTTACAGATGTTAACTGTCTCTAATGTGTAGTCGCAGTGATGAAGGGCTCACTTTAACAGACGTCTTATAAACAACCACTAACATTTCTGAGCCTAATTCTCATTTCATCCTCAGCAACAGCAACAGCAGCAGCAGCAGCAGCAGGAAGACGAGCGTCCCCTGTCCTCCCTGCTGACCAGGCCTCCCCTGGCCTCCTCCACTGACATGCTTCACAGTAAGCTGTCGCAGCTGAAGGAGTCGCGCGAGTCACAGCTGCAGCAAGAGCAGTCGCGCTCACACAGCCCGGGCCGCGCCTCCTCACCCGCCTCCAACCTCGATGACCTCAAAAAGAGGCTCGAGCGCATCAAGAGTAACCGCCAATAGAGACGAGCTCGTATACACACACACACACACACACACACACACACACACACACACACACACACACACACACACATCGCACACTCCTCCTCCTGCATCTAGTTAACTACAGCTAGCTAAACTGCTAACCTCAGCTAAGTCGCGCTAGTCTTTCTCACCACTGCTCTCAGCTCGGCCGGTTTTTTCAGGTCTGGTTTATGTATAGATTAACATATTGAAAATAGGAAAGAAAAAAATAAAACCACAGGTTTGTCCCATTGTATAATATGAAGTAAACTGCATTTTTGCTTGTTTAGTATTGTGCACATTTGTTTGAGTTTTTTTTGTATATACTGACGGTTGTTAACCACTCCAGGCTTTTCTGTGTCATGTTTAGGAGTTACAGTAGATGTGCAAAAGTGCTGTAATACGTGTTGCCTGGAGATTTCCAGACTTCCTCTCTCTCTCTCTCTCTCTCTCTCTCTCTCTCGTCTTTTTTTTTATTATTATTTAAACAGACATTTTAGGAAACACAAAATCTCCTTCTCTCCAGGCCTCCACTGGGTCTCTCTGCCCATCTAGTGTTTGCCATTTTTGTTTTTTTCTGCCACTGAAGCGCTTGAAGGATTTAATTTGTTCTTTATGTAATTTAAGGAGCATGGCATGAAGTACTTGATGTTTTTTTTTTGTAAATAGTTTGCATTACTAAGCCCTGTTTAATTAATGACATTTCGGTTAATAATATTCCAACATCTTGCACTTGAGAGCAGAATGTTGGCAGTTCTGATGCATCGTTTTTGTATTTCATTCAAGTAGTGTTGTTGCTATTGAGTTTAAGTGTATAATCTATAGTGAAAATGGCAATAAAGATTTTTTTTATATAATGTAACAAACTATAAGATGCCTTCTGTTCATTTGTTAGTAGATGCTGCAAAATCAAAGTGGATTTATTGTTTATTTAATTGTTGAACCTCGCAGTCTTACAGTTTAAAAACCACCACCACCCTTGGTTTGTCTTTACTGGGTGTGTAAAATGTATTGATGCGCTATTGATCAATGTGTGTTTTTGCCGGATTGGCAAGTGGACCAGTCTGAACGAGGTATTTTTTTTTTACATGCAAGGGGGAAAAAATCTTTTGGTGTACCGTGGCTATCCATGCACTAGATGGTGTTATACGGCTAAAATGTGCACCAAAAACCTGGTGGAAAAAGTTGGAGAATGCTGAGATGTAGTATTAAAAAGAAGTAAACAAATGACGAGTATAGCTCAGCTGAGAGTGTGTAAGTGAGAGAGAGAGAGTGTGTAAGTGTGAGAGAGTGTGTGCGTAAGTGAGAGAGAGAGTGTGTAAGTGAGAGAGAGAGAGAGAGAGTGTGTAAGTGAGAGAGAGTGTGTGTAAGTGAGAGAGAGAGCGTGTAAGTGAGCGAGAGAGACTGTGAGAGAGAGAGTGTGTAAGTGAGAGAGAGTGTGTGTAAGTGAGAGAGAGTGTGTGTAAGTGAGAGAGAGAGTGTGTAAGTGAGAGAGAGTGTGTGTGTAAGTGAGAGAGAGTGAGTGTGTAAGAGAGAGTGAGAGAGAGTGTGTAAGTGAGTGAGAGAGTGTGTGTAAGTGAGTGAGAGAGTGTGTGTAAGTGAGAGAGAGAGTGTGTGTAAGTGAGAGAGAGAGTGTGTGTAAGTGAGGGAGTGTGTCAGTCCAGGTGCTGCATCAGTCTGGGATCGTGTCTCAGCATCTTGTCCAGGGCCAGATACTTCTGTGGCGCTCTGTCCTTGTGGCTACAAAAGCAAAACAGCCAAAAAAAAAAAAACACCAGAGATTGATCACAGAGCTTTACCATTTCTACACAACCTTCTGAAGCTAACGTTAAATGTGTGTGTACGTATTTTAGTGTGTGTCTGTGTAAAGCTTTGCACAGAGTATTTACAAATGGTTTAATTTTTAGTCGGGAAAAGAAAATATAAGTTGTTTTTCCAGCTGCTGTGACATCAGTAGTTGTGGCAGCCAAAGCCACGCTCGCTATGCCTGCAAGGGTTTTGTGTTCCTGTTATACCACAGCAATTTCCCAATGATTACCTTTTTATTATTATTATTATTATTAATGAGCAGCTCCTCGTGCTTTTTAACCATTTTCAGGTGCATTTAATGTTTAACGTCTGTGAACAAATTAAAGGTTTATCACTGTTATTATAGCAGCTATAAAGAGTTGTTCCCTCACCAGCCTCTCTGTTTTACTCTCTCTTCAGCAATACAAAGAAATCCATAAACTAAAGTCAGAAGACTTTAGTGTCGGTGTTGTTAGAAAACCTCTTGACAGTTAGAAAGTGCTGACACTGGAGACTCCTTCCCTAAAAGTGAAATAAATATCTCCTGACAGAAATTGGAACATTATCATGGATTATGTTTGATCCTTTGTTAACTAACATTTTTAATCTGTTAATTATAAGCTTTATATTATATACATCCTCCACTGTACAAGGCCCTATAATATACTAGGTTACTATAGAAACAATAATGTATTGGAATAAGTGCATCATGATAAACGTGTGATTTGTCGACGTCCTGTCAGAGCTGCTGTTAGAGAAAATTAATCAACACCTACTGACCAATCAGATTGGAGAATTCAGTAGCGCTGTGGTAAAAAGTGTAATAAATCACTTTTAAAAACTGAATTCATTAGAAAAGAATCTCGTCCTAGGTTAGCAGTGTGAATGAGGTGAAGCTGAAGTGTGTACCGGCTGAGGCGCAGCTTCAGAATTTTGATCCTGAACATGGCTTCGGAGCAGTAGGCCAAATATGCTTCCTCATCCTGTTTTGTCAAGTTGAACTGGTTCTTCTGGTACCACTGCTGCTTCTGCAGGAGCTCCTGAGTCTCCTATTCACACACACAGACACACACAGTGAGGGAACAAGCTTCAGATAGGAGCAGGTTGGCTTTATTCTGCTTTAAACTGCAATGTAAATATCAATACTGTAATGAACACACATGTCCTGTGATCACTGGAGTATCTGTATGG
>CM074951.1:21976610-21988794 GCA_037577455.1 Pangasius macronema | reverse complement strand
TGTCAGTCTCAGTGAAGGAGGTGTGGCCTCTGTGCCTGTCAGTCTCAGTGAAGGAGGTGTGGCCTCTGTGCCTGTCACTCCCACTAAAGGAGGCGTGACCTCTGTGCCTGTCAGTCTCAGTGAAGGAGGCATCCAACATATTAAATCGTCAACTACTTCAAATCTATCTTTTTTTTTTTACTTTTAATGAGTAATCATGCATCTAAATGAAAATCCTATCTTCTCAGAAGTATAAACACACATTCTGCATTCACTGCTGTGCTAAAAAAATTCAAACAAGTTAAATGATGAAAGAAAGAAATTCCAAAGAAAGAAAATGAGACACAGCAGGAATTTGACATAAAATGGAATTTGCCCTGGAATTTGAAGAGAGAAATGTTAAATGCTCAGGCTGGTGATTAATGACAAGCAGATGGAGGTTTAGTGTGTGATGCATCATGCCTCGAGTCATATATTACAGTTCCACTGCAATATCTATAACCTGCGATGTCGCTCGATTGTCGTACATTTCACTTCAGTGCTCCTCACAAGGCAGATTCTCTTACAGGATCAGCAAAGTATTTATCTACTGTTCATTTTCCTCAGACGATGAAGACAGCGACTACAAACATGAGACCAAGGACTCGTATAAAGACCGCAGAAGACAAGCACACACACAGGCTGAGCAGAAACGCCGAGACGCTATTAAGGTAAGACACGGAGGGAGCGATAGCAGCTAGAGGACAGAACAGAAAAGCTGAATAATGTAAAGCCATTAATATATGACCGTGGCAAGTACTGAAAAGTATTGGCACCTCCTGTGTCTTATTGTGTGAAAACGCTTTTGTTTTAACTAGATCATGACTTCAGTTAAACAGTCTGAGTGTATTACTTTGTACACTATGTACTCCGTATATATTGCAGTTCATTTCCAGCACATTACTAATGAATGTTTATGCTTGAACACACACCTGTAGAAAGGCTATGACGACCTGCAGTCCATCGTACCCACCTGCCAGCAGCAGTCTGAGTTCGCCATGGCCGCGCAGAAGATCAGCAAGGCCACGGTGCTGCAGAAAAGTAAGAGTCTCTTCACACAGCTCACAAATGAGGAGGTTGATCAGAATAAGAGGAAAAGTTTACATCTAAACTGGATTAGAGTATAGAGCGTGAGGTCATTCCCAGTAAAACTTCTGGGGGAAAAAAAAGAGCAGATGAGCTGTTAACAATCTGATACATGGAAGAATACTCACCAGGTGATTTTAATCACTCATGAGCATAACATGGCCCAAGAAGGATATTGTGGGACACTTGAAGGAAAATTCTATCTTTAGCCAATCTCAATTTTACTTTCTGAGAAGATTTACATACTTGTTATCATGGTAACATGTAAAAACACCCTGTGTGTGTGTGTGTGTGTGTGTGTGTGCGCGCAGCCATAGATTACATCCAGTTTCTTCATAAAGAGAAGAAGAAGCAAGAAGAGGAAGTGTCCATGCTGAGGAAGGAAGTGATGGCGCTGAAGATTATGAAAACGTGAGTCAGGTTCCAAAAAGTGGAAGGCCATAGGTAAAGCGTTCATGCGAGGCAAGAGTCCTTTCAATGCGTTTTAAAGAAGTAGTTTATTCAGAAGAGGAAGGAGAAGAGCAGCCTTTCCTTTATTATGATCATCATGAAAATAATAGGAGCGCCCCTTAACACGACAGGAAAAAAACAGTGCCTTGTGACGACGCTTTATCGCATAGACAGTCTATCGAGTGTTCGTGTATTAGGGACTAGTAGATATAAAAATACTGACAAGTCAGTGTGGAGCAGGGTTTCCCACACTCGGGGGATTTAGAGAACCGCTGGCGTAGGGGAATACATCAGGTTTTTCTAGGCTGCCACACTTTGCCTTTTTGCGTCTGTTTAATATTAATGTGTTCATAGGGCTTTTATGATCTCTCCCGGAGGAATCGTTTTTCGTTTTTCGGGTGCGTGATTTTTTTTGGCGTAGCAGCTCACCATTTTGGTGACCAAAGTTCAAAGTTTTCCTAGGCTGCCCCACACATTTCATATTCATGCCCCTGTAAAGTGCTTTTATGATCCCTCCCCGAGGAATCACTGTTTTGGTGCGTGACTTCTGGCGTCGCAGCTCACCGTTCTGGCGTGACTGGATACAGCAAGCCATCACAAGCCATTATCTGAATGTCAGACTTCTTCAAGCGGGCTGTTGAGAGGGTGATGAGAACATGATAACAGCGTGACATGCTCAGCAAGAACTAGGACACAAGTAACATGACCAAAGTTCAGTATGATGAAATATGAAGCTCTGTGGGTGGATTTGTTTGTGTTTTGTTCTTTCTTCCATTGTGGTACGGTGGATTTTATTTCAAATGGTTCTTAGTTTCATGAATATTCAGCGAGTGTTATGCCTCCCCCCCCCCGACAGAATTCTTGTACAGACTGTGTGTTAATCTAATGCATGATCTGTGATGGGACTCTAGATCTACAGCTGAAGAAAAGGACTACGTTCTGCCAAGCAATGCAGCACTTGGGGTTGTAGATCTTCGACTGGAAAGCATGAAATACTTTCACTTTGTCATATCGGTAAATAAACTTGAGGCATTGTGTGCTCATTAGCTAGTACGTACCTGGAAGCTGTAATGCATCAGTGTCATAATGAGACATTCTCTCTGCTGCCACAATTCAGCAGCTCAGTTTAAATCCTACATCTTGTTTGTTTGTTTGTTTTGCCATTGCTACTACCGTACTTATAGCTGATGAGATTTTTTTAATGACGTTTTCTGTCAGAACTCATTGCGTCAAATTATTAATACCGCTGATCTCAGCTCCTGACCAAAGATTTTCCTTTCGCGATGTGTGGTTATGCCTGTGATAGAAAACATTGAGGGCAAAAAAAACAATCGTACAGTGTAAAGCAGGATTAAGTGATGACTCGGCTAACAGCGCAGACACAGGATGAGAACGAGACACCGCGCGAGACCTACTTTAGCAGCAGCACCCTGCCGTGCACTGACGGACACTAGAGACAGGACAGATTCATCATTTCTGCACGGCCGTCTATAACAAAAGCACTGGCTTCATAAAAGAACCCATTTTCATGTGCTATTTTGAGTTTAATAAAACTTCTAAATGCTTACTCATCCTCTTGTGTACTCCACATGACCTGTCAGTTTCGTGTGTTGCACAGGAACTACGAGCAGATCGTGAAGGCTCACCAGAACAACCCTCAGCAGGGCAGCGAGCAGGTGTCTGATCAGGTCAAGTTCAGCGTGTTTCAGAACATCATGGACTCTCTGTTCCAGTCGTTCATGACCTCAGTGTCCGTCAGCAGCTTCCAGGAGCTCTCGGCCTCGCAGAAGTCGACCGAGCTCCTCGTGACGTTTGGCGTCCAATGTGTCGGACTGTGTGTGTGTGTGTGTGTGTGTGTGACACACACACACACACACACACACACACACACACTTAAGCTCAGGGGACACTTTATTGAGTTCCTAACTTGTATATACACTCACTCATTTTCTGTATCGGGCCAGTATGTAGAGGAATGTATTGGCCCGTGCGTGATTGGTTCAACTGGTCACGTTACTTCCTGTTTCAAGCTTGGTGATGGCAACGAAAGGGTTGGTATAACCAGAGGAGGAGATTAAGCAACTTACTGATATATGAAACCAGCCTTTAATAGATTTGGAGTACTGTAATTTATTCACGTGTCAGCACTTGCACCGAGCATCATGAAAAACACACGTCTAGCGTCAGCTAAAAATCTTGTATAAATGAGACCTGCTTGCCGTTACGTCGACAAGGACGTGCCACTGAACGTAGGTTTTTCGTGCCAAGAAGTGACAGACTCACAAACATGCCTTCTTATGAAATGAAAGCAACCCTCAAACTCAGACTCGAGTATTTAGACCAAGTGTGAAAAAGCTTTTTATGCCAGAGACATGAAGCCAACAGAGCACTGTTCTGCATTTTTTCCTGTTGACTCTTCAGCGTGTGTGTGTGTGTGTGTGTGTGTGTGTGTGTGTGTGTGTGTGTGTGTGTGCTCCACAGACGCTGAGGGAATTTGTGGTGGGTGTCCTGAGGCAGCTGAATGGCCAGCTGTATTAATGTGCTGGAGACGTCTGTCACACTCAGGAGTTCACAGAGACTTCAGGTTGCTGTACTTCTACCAAAGGCACAGATTATTATTATTATTATTATGATGATGATAGGGCCTCAAGTGCCTGTCCCACAATGCAACACGTGATACACACTGTGCCACTTGGTTTTCTGCAGTGTAGGTAGTTAAGAGTGTTAGCCCAAGTGACGAGTGAATGCGGTGTGTCTGGGTTTGAAATATAATTGTTGAAATACAGACAATGTATGCCTGTGATATTCCGTCTGCTATATCACCAATTATTCGAACAAAGATTAATTACCAACGTAACACACTGTTTTATGTCGGTGCCAGACTGGGGTGTGTTCCAGCTTTACACACGAGTGGGCGATTACAATATGAATGTTTAGCAATTCCGGTCGTGCTGATATTATACGCAGTATAATATCCATGCTAATGCTTGTACTACTTTTAGATCCGTCTTATTCACTTCATCCAAATCAGGTATTACTGAAGCACAATCCATTTACGCACAGAACTCAGTACTCAGGCTCAACGGCCCACCAGTGACCCCCAAAGCGTATAAGTGAATATCTTACCGCTGTAGAACGATGCTGATGAACCCTAGATCACAGTCCCGTTTCAGTACCACCATATCCTCCTGGTGACATCATCTCTCAGGCATGATATGGATTTGGTTGCATATCTGAGCCACTTTCAGTCCAAATATAAACACCACACAAGCATTAGATACCTGTCTATGGTACATTTTGTTTGGCCCATTTTTGACCCTGATTCTAAATGTCATGACAATTACACCACTGCTTAGTTTTGGACCACCACTGCCCCACAGTCCCCCTGCCATTCTCATAAGTGACATTTTGTTCCTAAACTCCGGCATATTTGGCCCAGAATTATCTGCTCTCTGAGGCTTTCTGACAGTCTTGAACTCACAACCTTCTCGTCTAAAGTGTAGTAACTTCAGCTGATGAGCTTCCACTGCCCCGTTTACCTTATATTCACTCATCCACTTATGCAGATGGTCTAGCTACATACAAAAGACGTCTTTCCACTGAGATTCCAGAACCTTTTGAGGAACTCAAGCAGTCTGGAACTTCCAGAATGCGAGCTCCAGAACTATAGTGAATGGGATGTCTGGAACATTCCCAAATGGGAGCTCCAGAACCTTAGCGAAAGGGATCTCTGGAACATTCCCAATAGGGAGCTCCAGAACCTCAGCGAATGGGATCTCTGGAACATTCCCAAATGGGAGCTCCAGAACCTTAGCGAAAGGGATCTCTGGAACATTCCCAATAGGGAGCTCCAGAACCTCAGCGAATGGGATCTCTGGAACATTCCCAATAGGGAGCTCCAGAACCTCAGCGAATGGGATCTCTGGAACATTCCCAAATGGGAGCTCCAGAACCTTAGCGAAAGGGATCTCTGGAACATTCCCAATAGGGAGCTCCAGAACCTCAGCGAATGGGATCTCTGGAACATTCCCAATAGGGAGCTCCAGAACCTTGGCGAATGGGATCTCTGGAACATTCCCAAATGGGAGCTTCAGAACCTTAGCAAATGGGATCTCTGGAACATTCCCAAATGGGAGCTCCGGAACCTCAGCGAATGGGATCTCTGGAACTGTGCCAAATGGGATCTCTGGAACATTCCCAAATGGGAGCTCCAGAACCTCAGCAAATGGGATCTCTGGAACCGTCCCAAATGGGAGGTCCATAAGCTTCCTGCAAGGGAGCTCTGGAACTTCTTTCCCACTCCAGGACATGTTCACAGATGTTTATCATCTTTATTGCTAACACTAGCTAGCTGGATAACACAAGTTAACAAGATTATTTATTTATTTATTTTTAAATTTTTTATTTATTTTTAAGTGGTGAGGTAGAATTGTGTACGAAAACACACCCCTGCAACGTTTCTGACTCAACAAACCACGCTTAACAGAAATATTCCTCTTTTTAGCAGCAAGTTTTACTAATTACTCGATAGCTAAATGCAGTTTTAATAAGAAAGCCGGTGTGCTCGTGTTGGACCGATGAGCGATGGTATGTGTAGTATGGTCAACTCCACCCAAAGGGGTTCCTGGTTCACAGAAAACTACTCACTCTGGAGCAGGAACTAAAAAGCTTCCTGGAGATACAAAGCTGAAATAATTAAAATTCTTAAAGAAAATTCTTTCAGTAGAAACACACCTTTAAGTAGCAGAATTGCTGAAAACGTTCCTGTGATGAAAATACTTCACTGAGGAGATGCTGTAGTTTGAGATTAGACCCAAGTAAGTATCTCCTTTTGAACGTGTCGCCATAGAGGAATCGAAATTTGCTAGGTGTTTCACGTCCGTATCTAAAGGCAAGGCTGTTTAATCAGCGTTAATGTTTTGATCTTGTTGTGCAGGAAGGAAAGAGGAAGTGCTGATCACGCCCACGCCGCGCGACTCCGTATTGCTCGCTAACACACCCCAGCCCCGCGTGTTGTTTATCCGCAGCTCTTTAAACCAATGCAATAATGTCAGTGTTTATTATGCATGTAAAGTGTGTGTGTGTGTGTGTGCTCTCTTGCTTACCTCTGAATCAGACTCTCTTATTATCAGACCAGTCTACGGGTGTGATCTCGAGAATGTGATCTACACTGAGTGAAATGCTGAACTATCACACGTTTGTGTTTTCTCTGTTACCTCATATTCAGATCCCAAAGCACAACTTTAATTACAGAACGGTGGTTCCAAGTCAGACCAAACGTAGCGAGAAGTTGTACTAATCCCAGATATATCTATATAAAAAAAGGGCAGCATGATTGTGAACTGTGAGGGGAAAAAAACAAGCACAATGAATGCTCATTCAGGTGCCTTGACTACTTTCTTAAACGTACACACAAGGGCGGGGAAAAAAACAAAAACAAAAGCAACGAAACCAGTCAAGATGAGAATTCCTTTGTAAAACTTTTAATGTAAGTCTTTTAGATTTGATTTTAGAGTCACCCTTAACTTAAAAAAAACAAACAAACACATTTTTATGATTAAATCGTTCCAGAGTGTCGAGAGAGAGAAAATTTCTTTGGACAAAAACAAACACAAAAAAAACAAAGTGTTATGATGACATAAAATAAGAGCCAATCAGGTTCCGGTATGCAAATTGTTACACAGCACCAGTTTACTTGTGCAAGAGGCACGATGGTAGTTTTGGGGGCGTTTCTAATTTGCATATTTATCGAGTTTTTTTTTTTTTTTTTTTTTTAAATGAGAGTAAACATTTTGTCATGTCAAGCTATTTATTATTCAATTTTAAAAGATTATCGTCTTTAACCCTCTACTGCATTAATTATTTATTTATTTTTTATGGATTTTTATTACTTGAATTAGTTCAAGAAATAAANTTTGTAAATTGTTGCCATATGGCAACAATGTGCAGTAAAGGGTTAAAACAAGTTTTGGGTGACTTTAAATGTGTGTGCGTTCTCATTTTATTCAGTGCAAAGACTTATTATTATTATTATTTAATTTTTTTTACATACACGGATTAAGCCCAGTCCTGGCTCAAACATGAAAGCTCTCTCTGAATAAATAAAGACAGTGACTAAAATAAAACGAGGACACGTTCTCAGGTAAACGGACTGCTCTGTACATTCAGGACTTTATTCTAGTAAAAGATGTTTAATGAGTCCTGTGCTGGAAGAAAAGGGACTCTTTCTGTCTTTAGCCATACTGTGGAAGCTCCACACAATCGCAGCTCAATGCATCACAGACGCAGACACTCTGTGCTTAAGGTCTCTGCTGATCGCAACCAGAGAATATTCTCCGTCAGAATATTTTTGTATGAATGCTCTTTGTAATCGGAAAATAAATGTTTAATGTTAAATTATTTACAGTTCTGTGCAGTTCTTCTCCACCCACATACATCATCAATAAT
The DNA here is from genome assembly GCA_037577455.1 of Pangasius macronema. Classification (NCBI taxonomy): domain Eukaryota; kingdom Metazoa; phylum Chordata; class Actinopteri; order Siluriformes; family Pangasiidae; genus Pangasius; species Pangasius macronema. The sequence goes on along the minus strand of CM074951.1, from coordinate 21,980,793 downwards.
AATAGTAGTGATGGACGAGTATCTCCTCTCTGCCTGTTAGCGTCAGAGCTCGTTAGCGCCTCGGGATTTTCTCAGCCCCGGTGTCAGACGTTAGGAATCGTCACTTTATGATCCTCATCTGTTTCAACTCCAACCTCCTCCTGATCGAACACAAAGACACAACACGAGGATTAAAAATAGTGCTGACTAGCATAATGAAATAAAACACGGTGAGCTAGTGTCTGTTGTAGCACTGTGTGTTTGCACCCTCAACATAAGTTCTGTCCTCGCATCAGCGGCAAAGGACGAAGCCCCGCTCGTGACATGCAGGTAAAAAAAACAATATATCATGGCCACGGTTTATTAATCCGTTCTTAGCTTACCCAATACCAAACTCATGGATCTTTGTCTTATTTACAAATGCTTGCACCCAGCATGCCAGATTACTCCTGGACTACAAAGTTTGGAATTTATGTCATATTTTGGAGATGAAGACGTTGTTGTCGTAGAGATATAACTTACACCCCATAAGCATTTTTTAATTAACAGATCACTGAAATAGTGAGAAATTGCTGATTCCAGTTGGAGACATGGCCAGGTGTTGAAGTCGTTTCCATTATATGGACATACACAGTAAAATGGGGCCTCTGGTTTTGTTCAGTGTGGATATAGAAAAAAAATAGAGCAGAGTGAGAAAAAATAATGTTTGAACCAGGGAGAGGAGTAGTCTGATGAGGAAGAGGAGAAGTTGGACCAGGAAGAGTAGTAGTTGGACCAGGGAGATTAGTAGTCTGATGAGGAAGAGAAGCAGTTGGACCAGGTAGAGGAGTGGTTGGCCAAGGAAGAGGAGCAGTTGGACCAGGGAGATTAGTAGTCTGGTGAGGAAGAGAAGCAGTTGGGCCAGGCAGAGGAATGGTTGGCCAAGGAAGAGGAGCAGTTGGACAAGGAAGAGGAGTGGTTGGACCAGGGAGATTAGTAGTTGGACCAGGGAGATTAGTAGTCTGATGAGGAAGAGAAGCAGTTGGACCAGGTAGAGGAGTGGTTGGCCAAGGAAGAGGAGCAGTTGGACCAGGGAGATTAGTAGTCTGGTGAGGAAGAGAAGCAGTTGGGCCAGGCAGAGGAATGGTTGGCCAAGGAAGAGGAGTAGTTGGACCAGGAAGAGTAGTAGTTGGACCAGGGAGATTAGTAGTCTGGTGAGGAAGAGAAGCAGTTGGACCAGGCAGAGGAGTGCTTGGCCAAGGAAGAGGAGTAGTTGGACCAGGGAGAGGAGTGGTTGGCCCAAGGAGAGGAGTGGTTGGCCCAAGGAGAGGAGTAGTCTGATGAAGAAGAGGAGCGGTTGGCCAAGGAAGAGGAGCAGTTGGACCAGGGAGAGGAGCAGTTGGACCAGGCAGAGGAGTGGTTGCCCAAGGAAGAGGAGCAGTTGAACCAGGTAGAAGGAGAGGTACAGGAAAAAGAGTAAGAATATGTGGTGGTGTTCAAAGGAGAGTATGAGCTGTTGTCACTGATGAAACAAGAGCCACCATCATAGACCATGTGATAAACCACACAGGGACAGTGGTGAAAGAGTCCAGCCTAATCTCAGACGGTCAGGGCACCGAAGGTAATAGGTCTTAAAAGTTGACTTTTACATCTCTTGACATCTCCTGTTGGACCATAAAGTCACACCTAAGCACCAGCCTGGCTACCATTGCTCCGACTCTGACCAAACCCAGAGTTTCAATGAAACAGTTGTATACAGTTCTTTTTAAATGGAACAGGGAGCAGATCAACCAACTCCAGCACCAATACGTCCAGGTATGGTGTCTATCCAATATGTCTTATTATATAGTGAGTTTTACACTCCGCTACTCAAGTGTAAACAAGGGTTGCTGTACATACAGTAGGGCGTAGTGCCAAGCATTTACACACACCGTGTTTGGAGCCCAAGGTCATGTATTGGCAGCAATGTCATGTTGCTAATAAAGCTTTTACTGCAGCAATTGTGTCACTCACTATTTTTTCTACTGTGCAATCTACAAAGTAATGACTCATGCACTTTTAGATAGTATGTTGCCAGGAATGCTCACATCCCACACTCAGCCAAAAAAACAATGTAGAGCGGCTTACAGTAAAAAGAAATTGTATAATAAAAAGCAGTGGATTTCATTCTGTCTACTGTATGCAGGTGGAACTCAACTGACAAGTAATGCAGATTTCATAATGCAACTGTTAGAGTTTTAATAGTCTTTATCAGTCTATGACTGACGGTATGTTCCTGTTGGACAGAAAACATGCTAGTGTTTTGACAGAATAATTAGATATTGAGTTTTGACAGACTTAGTGTGTGCAGAGAAAGTGATATAAGGAAGACGCTTGTACACAAACAGAGGTTCGAAAGCTTAGGAAGTTTGAACCAGTAACCAATAACGACTCACCAGAAATTCCTTCTTGCTTTTCGGGTAACCCTCAAGAATGGCTCCCATCATATCACTGGCCTGGATAATCAAAAATGAAACTCTTACGTAAGGAATAATTGTGAGTTCACGTACGACAATATCCTTTTATTAGTTACTACGTCGCCACATTACGCCGAGCTGTGCTTTACCTCAAACGGTACACCCTGAAGCTGATTATTTCCTAATAACTCCATGTCCTGAGGTGCTTTATTTCTCTTACATCACAGCAATTTGGCAATTACAATTTTTATTAATTAACAAATAACACATCATACTTTTTATCCATTTATAGTTACATTTAGAAACAAGTTCTATTTTTTCTTCTCTCTAGAAATTAAAAAGACACAAAAAAATGCTGCTTGTCGTGACTTTGTAAAGTGCAAAGTGCTGACACTGGAGACTCCTTCCAGAAAACATCGCCATATTAACAATTATATTTCTATACAAGCCCCTGTGAATGAGCTGTTGCTACGGAAACGCTGAAGAATTAGAAAAGAGCACCATAATATAAAGCCTGTGATCTTAATAAGAGCAGGAACTACTGTGAGAGCTGCTGTTAGAGAAAATCCGTCTAGTTTATCATCATCAACACCTTCTGACCAATCAGAATCGAGAACGGATCAGCGCTGTGGTATGACAGCGTTTATCACGTTCTTCTATTTATTTCCAGATCACACATTTTATTTCAGCTGTAGATGTTTACCAGTCGCTTGCGTTTCTTCCACTCCTTCACGTAGAGGCTTCTCTCCTTGTACACCTGTCAGCAGAAGTACAAAGGAAGAATTACGAGTGCAGATACAACTTTTCTTTACGATTATATCCCTAAATTCACACCATCAGTGCTGCATTGGCATCGTAGAAGCCTTTTTTCCCTACTCACTCTGTCACAGCAAATTCAATTCAAGTTTCCTCAGAATTTAGTAACATATTTACTTATTTAAGGTTCATTCTGCCAGGGTTTTAAACACTGGCATGTTTACAGCAGTTACAGAGTTACTACAGAGTTAAAACTGTAGCATTAGCACTAACTACGGGAAGGAGGAGATGATCAGGAGCTGATGTGTGTTTAATTTTATCTTACAGTGACACCCAGTGTTCAGGTCCACACAGGATCCAAAGTGTGTGTTAAGCATCAGTGAGAATGAAACACACGCACTCCTGAGAGCTCATCAACACAGTGAACTGTTTTTTTTTTTTTTTTTGGAAAAGCTAGAAACAGAGAAATTCACTGATATAGTCACTTATTTACGCAGAGCTAAAATGATTCAAATGTGTGGTGTAAAATTCAAACTAACATGTCTGGGTGTACACAATTTTCCAAAAATATCTACTGGGGTGTTTCGTTTTTTTTTTTCTTGAAAGATTAGTTGTTATTTGTATCCGAGGCAGCCCATCAGGGGCCTGATAACAAGCTCAGAAATGGAATCAGGATAGACAGAGCAGAGAGATATCTCCAGTATTTGTTTTATTCTTGCTAATTTCCTGACCAAATCATTTGTTTCAGCTTATATTATATTTTGCCATTTTTACCCACAATAACAGTCACAGTCGTGGCCTAATGGTTAGAGAGTCGGACTTTACATTTTACATTTATAGCATTTGGCAGACGCCCTTATCCAGAGTGATTTACATTTATCTTATTTATACAACTGAGCAGTTGAGGGTTAAGGGCCTTGCTCAAGGGCCCACCAATGGCAGCTTAGCGGTGCTGGGGATCGAACTCATGACCTTCCGATCAGTAGCCCAACGTCCTAACCACTGAGCTACCA
>CM074951.1:21951751-21975859 GCA_037577455.1 Pangasius macronema | reverse complement strand
AGTCTCTGCTTTAGGTTGTCAAGGCAGTCTGCGTGGATCTGCACTGCCTGCTGCTTGGTCAGGCACTCCGGGTGTCCCAGCCGAGCTAGGAACGGAGCCAAGACGTCCACGTCCTCGCTTTCTTTCTTCAGTTGCTTCTCTCGGGCCAGGTGCTTCTAAAGGAGAAAGAAAAATGAGAATTTATAGCAAATCTTGACACTTTAGATATTATTTAACAGTACTGGGTAGAATGTTGTATGGTGATGAGTAGTTAAAGCCTCAGGGAGCAGAAACCATTTTTATTCTAACTTTTAACTTTGATTTAAAAAAAAATTTAAATTATCAGGTCACTGAAACATTTTAATAATTTATACTACAACCAATAAAACTTTTTGCATATAGGAGAAGATGCTTTGGTGCATTAAACAAAGTGTTATTCAGTGAAACAGAAAGAAATATGAAAGGTGAGTCAGTACAGAAATCATTTGTTAGCAGGCTGCTCATAATACTCCTCACCAGCTTTTCCACGTGCAGCCGAGCCTTCTCATTCCTAGCCATGTCGTAAATGGAGATCTTAAGCGTAATGGCACTCTCCTCCCGGCCTCTTACCTCAAGGATGTCCCTCACCTCACACACACACACACACACACCCACACACACACACACACACACACACACATATACATATATACAGTATCTTCTTTTTCAGCAATTTCAAAGACTGCTGATCCAGAAAATAAATCTAAAGTTATACAGATCGTGATAAATGAAAAAAAAATCTTTTTTTTTTGAGAACATCTTTAATATTATTACTTCATTCTCAGAGTCCTTGATACTGATTAAGACTTTCTGGAGGAGGAAGTAGTCACGGTACTCCCAGACCATGTCTGTGTCAAAACCATTCCCAAGTGGTTCTCCCAGGTGGACGCCTCAGGAACACCGAGAGGAAGAGGATGAAAATGATTCAAGCTACATCAACCCACTCGAATGAAAGGCAAAGCTAAATCAAATTTTTTATTTGATTTTTTTTTTATGTCTTTACGTCTTTCAGTCAAACCTGAAAGCTGGAGACCATCTTGTCTGAGAAGGGGTCATCCTGGTTAGGAGGTTTTTCAAAGATGTCAAAATTCGGAATGATTCTGTCGTCCTCTAGATGGTATGTAACCTCAATTCGATTCTGCGAAATCTGGAATATTAGTTCGGCCACATCCTTGCTGGCTGGTTTGGATCGATCCCTATGGAATTTCACCACAACCTTCTGCTTAAAACACACACTGTGTGTGTGTGTTTGTGTGTATAATAAATGGGTCAAGGGTACCATGTAGTCTCGGTATTCCATCGATACGATACGATATGTTGCTTGTTAATGTTACACTAATGTGGTTAATGTTATACCGCAAGGAAAATATGTTATTGGTGTGTACCACTGTAGCAGGTGAAAGGCTGCAGTACTTTATTGTGTGTGTGTGTGTGTGTGTGTTTGTGTTCTATCATAACCTTAATGCTTCGCTGAACTCCAAGTTTTTGTGCCAGCTCCAAAGGTCCATAAACGACATGTCGGTAATAGAGGAAGTCAGAACGGTCTTGAAATGTCTCGATCATTTCCATCGGTGTCTCGACTCGACTGACCAAGCTGTCAGCTCGAACTTTACTGTAGAACTCCATAAGACGCTCTGTCCCAGGGACCAGAGTCACGTACCTGTGAGCTGCACAGAGCCGAGAATCTCTGTCGGTGTTTGGGTTTGTGCTTTAATGAGCTTTAATATTTGGCTTTAAGAAACCAATTTTACGTCTGTAGTAACAGTATATTCTCTCTTATTCTCAGATGATCTCACTTTTATTTATTTATTTAAAATAAATAAATGCAAAAAAAGTGCCTAAAATGTCCTTTTTTTATTGGTTGCCATTTTAACTGTACCTATTTAAATTCATAAATAAATATACGTGTATAAATGTATATAGGTATATCTGGACAGATGGATGGACTAATGGATGGATGGTTGGTTGGTTTGTTGATTGGATGGAAGGGTGGTTGGATGGACTGATGGATGGATGGTTGGATGATCAGATGGGTGAGCAGAGGAATGTGCGAATGGATGGATGGGTGAACGGATGGGTGGACAGATGGGTGAACACATAGACAGACTGATAGATGGATAGATGGAGGGATGGATGGAAGGAAGGATGGACGCATGGATGGCCAGATGGATGGAAGGACTGCTTCCTACCTACTTACTTACCTACCTACCGCTCACCTGTCTAAACACTTGACTGCCTACCTGTCTATCTACCTACCGGAGACAGACGGATGGATGGTTGGACAGATGTGTGAACAGATGGATGGACAATGACATGTCTGAATCAGATTTGATGGTGTAATCAAATCTTCCTATTTATTACTCTCTATTCATTTGCACTTTTTTAGTTCCTTATTGATTATTAAAACAATTAACTAAGAGTATTATTAACTGATAAACAGTGAGACATTTCACCTTTCAGCAAGTAATAAATCAATCAATTAATTATTGATGTGTCTAAATCGGATTTGATGACAATCACTGAGTGCAATTCCCTCTGTTTAATATCTAAACATAATACAAAACATCATGAATTTACTTTTTAGACAGAAGCTCCTTCCTGATGAGAAACGCTCTATTGTGACATTGGTGGCTTTCTGAAGTTCCCTTTCCTGGAGCTCATCATGTCGGTTTTCATACCACTCCTTCACTGTGTTGGGCTGAGTCCCTTCGCAATGCAAAAAAAAAAGGAGTGAGAACGGATGAAAGACAAGGAGGAGGGCAGCTGACCAATGACTGAAGAATTGCATCAAGTGCAGGGTCAATCAGAAACTAAATACAGACTTGGCATCAGCTGATTTGTGTACATTTTTATCATGAAAAATGTAACCTATTTTTAAAACTCACATTCCAGGTCATCGTAAGTAGTGAGTCTTGTGACTAATCCATCCTTCAGGAGATAAGGGGAAAACTTCTCCAGCGTGGCCTTCCTGTAACGGATAACCTTCGACCCACCAGGGAAACAACTTTCCATATCTTTAAATGCAAACAGAAAACGCCAAAGGTCACAGAGGCCACTGCATCGAGCGGCATGTTCAATAATACTGACCGGGGTCAGTACTGAGGTTACTAAAGGTCATGCACATGACTAAAGCTACCTTCTTCTGAGATATGGATTTGTGCAACCCAAGACTGAGGCATCAGTTTTTCGCATCCGAGAAGACACAGGAGGACGTTTTTATATCTGTGTTTGACTAGTAATTTTTTCCAGTACCGGATTTAAAAATATACAGGTCCATTAAAAATGGAGCTTTATTTGGGACTGTTTAAAACAAGCAGCATGAATGTTCATGTGTTTTTATATATTTTATTCACATATAAACATAGAGCCAAATCTTTTTTCAATGAACATAAGGCAGAATTACCTGAGTTTTTTTTTTTTGGATAAAATGAATGATTATTTAAACCTGAGGCACACCTACATCTAAGAAATCCATAGACTGCATCAGCATTCAGTACAATTATTATTATTATTATTATTATTATTATTATTATTATTACCTCCACAAACTATGTAATTGTAATTTTTGATGATATTCTGCAGTTAATTACTGATTTCAGATATAGTGACAGTTAAAAAATGAACAGTGAGTCTTTACTGTGAAAACATTTCATAAAATGAATAATAAGTGAGATTTATAATAATAAGCTACATTTTGGTGTTTCGTCTTGTGCCTGAATATTACCTTAAGCTCATATGAGACTCTTTTATCTGTCTTTTCTTTGAGGATCCTTGTTTAATTTCATTTGAAACTGACTAAACATTATGATAATCTGTCCTGCTTTCACCTTAATTAGTGAATAAAAACATGGAAAAACATGACAAGCCAAAACACTTAAATAACTCTAGGCAGTAATCCTGTCTAAATGAAGTCTACGTGTTCAGTGCACGCTCAGAATGGAAAGTGTGTGAAAGCAGGAAAACCCGGCCACACGTACATCATTCTGCTCCTCTTGTTCTTCTCCTGTTGCAGCAGGAAGGACTGCTGGGCTACACAACATGTACTCCCACTTCAGCACATCATGCAGGTCATAAGTCATCTCCTGAGAGACGCAAAGCCGAAAAAAGCAAAGGTTTACCAGATCCAGGCAAAGTGTAATCATGAAGATCTTTTTAATTCATTCATTTTTAAGTCAATAACTAGCAACATTGCAGTTAATAAATAAAATAAACCAAAGTTTAATCCCTTCTAACACCACCGTTTAACACAGTCATCCCCTCAGAAATCCACACGTACTGACCGTGCAGCCGAAGCGGCAGTCCTGCATGTTGACCCAGTAGTTCTCATGGTTCCAGATGCTCTCGATGCCGAGGAAACACGCACTGGACGTGGGATAGCTCTGGCCCGAGAGCGGGTCAATGAAGAAGTTCTCCAATATGTCACGTTTCCCTGCCATAACCAGAACCCAGCTGTGAACCCGTAGACCCCACAGAGGATCTGAAGGACGCTCCTGCTCCTGTAGGAAAGGATGAACATAAAATCTGACAAATTTGCTATACCGTACAAAGCCAAAGCCATGACACTTCAATTTTAAGGGTTTCATCGGCGAGGTTCGATTTCCAGTACAGCCTGGTCTTTCACGATACATGATAGGAAAGTCTTTAGGCAATAGCTTGCCAGGTCTTGCTATATCATCTAGTAACTCAAAACCCAAGCATGAAAAGTGTGACATTAAAGGAGAACTTTGTGATGTATAGAGCTCTCTGTTGCCTGAAAAGTGTGAAGACATTGTGGTGTTCTTTGCCTTCATCTTGTCCATTATTTTCTAATATCTGGATGCTTGGTTATCTCTTACACAAAACTCAAACCTGCATGTGTCATAATCAGTGTGCTCTAATCCCTTAACTCGGACCTCCTTTAGTCTCTTGGCCTCCTGCTGTTTGGCGAGCAATGCCTGACGCTCCTGCTGATTTTTCTCCTCCTGACGCTGCTCGAAGGTGCTCTTCAGTTCTCGTGCAGGTTTAACCCCGTACTTATTCACTTCCTCCTTCTCCTCAGGTGGCTTCTCCTCAGCCTGCACACGCAATCCATGACAACCTAATTATCACTGGCTATTTTTCTGTAATAAATGCATCAGTAACATTATAGATCTAAAAGTGAATTGTACATCCTTGATGTGGCTGTGTGATCACTCACCGTGTCCTGAGGTTTGAGTAGTGGACATTCCTGGTTGCTCAGATCGAGCAGGCACATCTCTTTGACAGTGTAGCCACTGACGCAGTAGGCGTTGTAGCCTGCGCCCAGCAACAGACTGCAGAGCAAGGTGGAGAAATCAAAACACGTACCTCTCCGAGTCTGAACCACCCACGTTGGAGAGTAAAGCTGTTTCGGCTAAACAAATCACACAGTCGTAAGAAACGTATTACAACACTGTATGCTGATAAGCTGCTGTGCAACGTCTCACATATGAAATAGTAAGTCTGCACATCTCTGTAGATAATGTGAGCTGAATATCGTGTGTTTTTATTATACAATTATGCTCTCGCTATGAGCACAGGACAGTCTGTATAATTACAGCAGCAATTCTTAGGTGAGATTATCCACTGAAGCAAGGTAGAGACATGGGCATAACCCGTCTTTGGGAAGTGCAGCAGAAGTAGCTCTCACCACTTCAGTTGGACAATCGAGCAGCTCCAAAGTCAAAAAGTCAGAGATGAAACTAGCACAGCCCTGCCAGTCATACAGCTCGTGGTACGGTAACAGAGTACGCCGCAGTGTGGTGCTCACAAACTTCTGTTACAGCGAAACAAGAACACAAACAAAGTTATAAATGGACATACATGGTCCTGAGTACCAGAGAAATGCACAGTGTAAAAGGACATATGGTGATATTAGTATTAAAAACATCTAGCTGGCATTCATTTTCAATCCAGACAGAATTTTATAATACTAATGTCCTGATATATTTGATAACATTTCTTAATAATAGTACACTAGTAATAAAGAACATTGTGTGTGTGGTACAGTATAGAGGCACTAATACAGAGAACAGCTTATTGTACCAGCTTATTTATCATATTTATCAGTTCAGGGCAACCAGAGACTAGTGTGTGTGTTGGGAAGCTAGTGTACCACTCATGGTGTTGTAAATACTGCACCTGCACTCCAAACTCATTGACAGGACAGAGCAGCAGCGGTTTGCGATCGGGGTACAGATAGGAGTACTGAGCGTGAAGGTTTTCCGCCATGGACACCAACAGCTTCTCTTCAGCCGAGTTCTCGCTGTATGAGGCAGGACATTCTGACTGGTCTACATTAGGCCTCTGCTCTGACCTGTAAGAAGAGTCAGTTTGGATCACTGGCATTTCTGCATTATACCAGTTAATAAACTTTAACTGAGTATTTGGTATTGAGAGTCAACTTTATTTTATTCTTGGCTTAGTTTGCCTAAATGCATTGCTTCTACTGCATTAATTCTAGATACTACACCTTTGCTTGTATAGGCTAATGCATAACCTAGTGCATTTTCTATAATGTACTGTTAAAGGTGCAGTCTGTAATGTTTAAAAGTATAAAAGTTGCAAGTTTGATCTGTGGACGAGGTAGCAAAATTGGCCGTGCACTCTGGGCGGGAAGGTTAGGATACTTTCTCTCCCCTGCCAATCACAACAACACTCGGCATTCCTGGGTGTCTGTGAGCGCAAGTATGCAGAAGAGGGCAGATAGCGCTTTCCTCTGAGTTACGCTGCCCTGTGATGCAGCATGTGCAGCAGTTTGAAAAAATGAGTTTGGTTGGCTTCACGTGTCTCAGAGGAAACACGTGTTAGCCTTCACCCTTACTGGATGATAGATTGTGTATGATGGGGAGAGCTGGATAGCAGGTGACCAAACTAGGGAGAAAAATAGGGGTGGAATTCTAAAAGATTTTAAAGAATCTCTAAGCTACCTTAGAAAAGCTGTTACTGAAATATTGCCAAAGGCTCAGACTAGTTTCTGTACACATTTCTACAGCCCTGAAATGAGCTCCACCCCCCTAAAGGACAACAACGCCTATTTTCCTTAAAAGGCAACTCATAAGCGGCCATTTAGAAAGAGTGGAGCAGGTTGGGGATAAGCAGAAGGCTTTCATTACCATTGCAGTTCACCTAGAGGACTCTGAAGATTGCAGATCGCTCCTTTAACGTCTCAATATAATATGCGTTAAGTACATCAGTGGCAAAAATGCTGGTGTGTGTCTGTCATGAGAAATTCCTAACTCTCGCCATATTCCTGTTCATAAAGCTCTCCGTATCCCACAACTAGTCAGAACCGACTCATTGTTCAAAAACAATTATTAAAAATGCAATTGTCTAAAATCTTCCAGACTAAAATAATGATTCATCCATTTTTGCCCAGCAACATGTACAATTTGTGATATTATTTTACAGTTAATATTTCTAACCCCTGCAGTACCGCAGTGGCCCACCAGAGGCCCACAGGTCTAAACAAGTGAGTCTAGAGCAGCACAGCATGGTCCCTGAGACTCTGCTTTTAATGTGACAGCCAAATGTGAACTCATGTACAAATCTTCATGTGCTGGAATTCTGGACCTCATTGGGTTTTTCCTACACGGCTACACAACATGTCAAAGCTTCTGTTTGCTGTTTCATCACATGCTGACATAAATTCAGGATATACAATTTTGTTTTGTTTGTTGTTCCTAAAGACATAGTATGTGTGACCTGTTTCTGTCGTTGCAGTTAATGATTAATGTAAACAGCTGTGGTGTTTGTGAGCATCGTCTGGCGTAAGCAGGATAACGGCTTAAAGCTAAGCACAGAGCAAACACCAGTGAACTTTTGTAAACTCACAGGTGGGGAGCCGCGAGATTGATTTGCACTTTGTCTAGAGTCTGTTCCAGTTCGTGTAACTCTCTCAGGCCTACATCCTCTCCCTCCTTCTCCTTCTCCTTCTCCTCCTCTTTCACTTTGGCTTCTTCCATATCAGGCTCAACTCCAGACAGCACTTAAGAACAAGGCAGAGTAAAGCAGAGATTACAGGTGTCAGTGTCACAGAGATTGATGTTCTTTAACATAGCAATTTGGCTATTTCAAATCTGATAAACGGATAAATGTACAACTGTAAACCAATTTAATGTAACGTTGACAAGTAAATCAAATTTAATTTGAGTGGAAATAAAATATACTATCACTGAAGTGGTACGCTATTTTTATTTATTTATTAAATTGCAGATTTACAAAAGTTAAACTTTTTTGAAATGTTCCTTTCTTGTAGACTTTTTGTTAGAATTATTTTGTAAAAATAAATTGTAACTTTAATGTCTGTTCTCTCTCCATCTGTAAAGTGAATACTAATAAAGCAATTAATAATAATAATAATAATAATAATAATAATAAGAAGAAGAAGAAGAAGAAGAAGAAGAAGAAGAAGAAATATTATTAGTAGTATTATTTTAGTAGTAGTAGAAAAAAATTCTAAAAATGAATGTAACATTATCATTATGTACTACTACTACTACTACTACTACTACTACTACTACTACTACTAATAATAATAATAATAATAATAATAATAATTGAGAATGCCTGAGCACTTAGCTCAGCTAGCTAACGTTAACACCAAATGACACAAAACTGCCACGAGGCACAAGCTGAAACTTCATCATTTAGAGCAATAATTTATAATTTAGCTAGTTAGAGTGTTTAGTGTCTGATTCCGTTGTATTTTTTAACTATATTAACAATTATAACCTTATAACGTTTGTTAACTTTACCTTGTATCACTGGTGCTTTTCGGTTTCCATGGTGACGAGACCGCGGCGCACGCCAATGACGTCGAGTCGATTAGCACTTCCGGGATTTTTATTTATTTATTTTTAATTTCATCAAGTACAAACACGCTTACATATCTTTACGATATTGGGCATACAACGTCATACTAAAATTAATAATTTACAAATCTTTATTCAGTTTTACTTGCATTTTTTAAGGAGGGCCGAAGTGAGTCAATGTAATATGTCATATGCCTTTTAAAAGAAAGAAAGCATGGCATTTTACCTAAAAATGTACATTATTAGATTTGAAATGTACTCAACATTAGGATAAGATTTGTTATATATGCATGTGTGTGCATAGTTTCTATAAAAAACTTTTCTTTGAGAAAATAATTCTCATCAATATTTTAACCCTTTACTGCACCTTGTTGCCATATGGCAACAATTTACAAACTACCCCCCTCATTTTTTTTTTTTTAATTTTGAAATATATTTTTATTTCNTCATGCAGTAGAGGGTTAATATATTTTGGTTTTGCCAGAAACATTAAAAAGAAAAAAAAAGGAAGGATCGAAATAAATTACAAAATGTACAATTTATGATGATTTTCTTAAATTTTGGAAAATAATTTTTAAATAATAATTTAAAAAAAGATGTGTGAGAGCAGGAAAAAATGTGTTGTGCAGGACTGACCGTATCTCATAATTAGATTTTTGTTATTTTGTCAACGAGACAGGCGATTAATAATACAGGTCATTTTCTACGTGTACTGGAGAGTGTCAAAACATCTACGCATATTGTAAATTATTGACTGTACACTGTGATGCAAACAGCTATACAAGGCCCCTCAGGATCAATAGACCAATGAGTAGAATTTTAGCTTTTTTGGAAGTGTGCGCTTTTTTCCTGTGTGTCTTCTGACTTGTTGTGTGCCTCACAAACACAATAAAATAGAACGAAAGAACTGAAGGTAAAACACAACATTGCATTTCCTGCTATGAATAAATCAGTTTGACCAAATATCGGCTAGTTCTAGGCTACTTTGTACTCAATGTTGTATTTAACAGTGTTCAGGCCAAAACTAACATTTACAAAGTGTCTCCCTTTCTCCAGATGTAGCTGATCATGAGTTTTGCATTTGAATTTGCTTCTTTAGTTTTGCACTGAAGCTCCAGTGATAATTAACTAACAGGTAACTAATGTTTACAGCTGCCAGGTTAGTGTCATGCAAACTACATGTCTAAGTCATTATACACTCCTCAGCCTTCAGAAGGCATTGTTAGTTTCAGCATCTTTATTTAAAAAAAAAAGTCAGACAGACTTCACATGTGAATATTGACACTTCACATGTTTCAAATATTTGTTCACATGTAGTACATGTGCTTTTATTTTAAACCTTTTTCCCCATGATCCATTTGTATTCACATGTTAATTTTTCATGTATAGAGCATATGGTTTTATTTATTCATTCTACACATATGATCACCTATTATTTACAAATATTTACATATTTGCTCGAACTCACATGTACAGTTTCAGGGCATAAGTTGGTACAGTGCAACTTTGCGTGCTTTTGCACGTGTAATCACACATTGCTGTGAAAAACGTGAACATCAATGTGAAATGTATGTGATTTTTTCAGTATTGGAAATACCATTTCTATATAAATACAGTAGCCTCATAAAATACATGCACTTGGGAGTAGGAGTGCATACCTAGTGTATATACTGTGAATAATAATTGATTTATAATCGATTCTAATTTAGAATAAATCAATTTATAATCATTAATTAATCATCAAATTATGATAAATAATAATTGATTTATTATTGTTGCCTTGATTCATTTCAATCGTTGCATCGATCCAAATCGTTTGATAGGAACGTATTAGTTAGTATAATCTCTATTAAGAATCAAAACGTCGCTAATGATATATCTCTTTCCTGAGTCGGATCCGTGCACAGAGTGACATCATGCCAGAATTTCTCCTTACTTTGCACTATTTTGGGTGTTAAGCTTTTGTAGTGTTGTTTCTCAGTGGACGGTCCTATTCACGGAACAGTTCTATTATTCTATTATTATATTGATATATATATATTATATTATCACTACATTAGTATCAACTACGTTGTTATCAACATTGTACCATAAATCCATGCTACATTTGCACCAAAGTACCACAATGTATTGAGATTTCTTTCCGTTCAAAACTCATAAGTAGAAATAACAATAGGCTGTTGTTAGCTGTGTATTTCATACAGAAAATCACATTGAACATTCCTTTATTCAGCGATAGATCACAATGATGCTTTTGCAGATCACTCTTAAGAAGAGTTGTCTGAACTTGATCCATTACCGCTTCCTGATATAGCACTTTACATCAGTGTGTTTGTTAAAAAGTGATGTTCACAGACCCCTCGCCAGGGTCTCATCATTATCAAAGCTTATGAATGCAATCATTCTGTTTATTACTGAGTTCTTAGTGCTGTTATTGTTATTAGCCTATTTGACTGGTCCCTTGAATTGGTTTAACCAGACTTCAATAACTCCAAAACAGATAGGCTGATAAATAATGTAGACTTGGACATAATGTGATTTGTCAGTGAGGTTTTCAGGAATAAAAAGCTCCGTGGCTCTAAAAAATTGCCAAAATATTATTGTATAACATTTAAATAATGAGCCTAATGCTTTAGATTATGCTCATACACAGAATAGTGTGTTAAATAATTAATAAGTGAATTAGGACATGACAATTGTCCATTTTATTTCCATTTTTACAGATAACAGTGATATAGACTGCCACTTTTTTTGTAATATGTACATCTTTCACCTGGAAACATGGATGTAGCATACCGTTACAAAAATATTTAATGTGCATACCTGGATTGTTGAATTTTAAGTATCACTATATGCACATTTCTAGATAAAAGATGCACCCTATATTACAGAAGGCATATGGATGTTATACACCTTTACCAGCCCAGAGACAAGGAATGGTACGGTTTAGTATCCTTTCTATGAATGTGTTTGAGATGTGTTTGGCATGGTTTTGGACAAGTGCATGATGATTTAGATACAGTTTCCATGATGCTAAACTGGTAGCTATGCATTTCCATTACCTGTCAGCAACATTAGCCTGAAAGCTCAAAACTAAAGAAGTAAACTTCAGATACGAAACATCGGCTGGTTGGATAAAGTTACCAAACTGTACTTGAGCATCACCTGAAAACGTGAATATGGTGTACCTTTAAAAAATATTTGAGGTACTTAATTGGACTTTAAAGTCCACTAATGTACCTTTAAAGCCTTACTGTAAAAGCTAATTAAAGTTACACTACATGCACCTTCCCAGGTAGAATATCTTCACTAATGATACAGAAGATGTGCCATCGATGGTTCCACGCCAGAGAGAAGGAAAATGCAGTTTGGTACCTTTGTTTCTGAGAGTGACTTGCTGAACTTGGGAAGAGGAAAATGGCAGAACTACAGCTTTAATTTAACCACCCTGCTGAAAAAAACAAAACAATAAAAACTCTCATAGAATGTGTAATGGTTTTAATGGTTATAATGGGATTTGTGTTGGTTTTAATGGAAACTGTAATGGTCTCTGTGGGACACCATTAAGGACCAGTAATGGTAATGGTTTTAATGGTTAACAGCTGATGGTTTGTAGTGGAAACCATTAGATTTTCTGTGATGGTTTCTTTCAGAGGGCATATGACTGTAGGAGCTGATGGGACACTGTACTGTTTGCGTTGCAGGGATGATGCCAAATGGCACGTGTTTAACATTTAACAGTGTACCCCCGGTGTGCTCACGCGGTTAAACACACACCGTCACCCGTCACTCCCCCCTCCACCCCCCATCTCTCTCTCTCTCTCTCTCTCTCTCTCTCTCTCTCTCTCTCTCTCTCTGTGTGTGTGTGTGTGTGTGTGTGTGTGTGTGTGTGTGTGTGTGTGTGTGTGTGTGTGTGTGTGTTTCTCGCCCTTCCTCTCCCAGAGCATAGCCAGGAGTTGAATCCACTGACCGGAGAAGCACACAGCAGACACAGCAGAGATGATGCCGCCCTCGCACGCGCTCGCCGCCGCTCTCACCGTTCTGCTCGCGCTTCAGCAGTCGTCAGGATTCTGGCTTTTTAACGTCATCTTTCCGCCGACCGCCGGACCGCGCGAGGGGAGCAACAGCACGCCGCCTCTGATCATCGGTAAGCTCATGGCAAATTAACGGCAGTGCGCGAGCTTCTAACCCATCGTAATGAATCAGTTATCTATGCACAGCAAAGCCAGCCTAGAATTTACCGATCAGGCTTTAAATGAACTGTTACTGCCAACTGAACTCTTACAGTACAGAATTAACGCCACTAGTGTTAACTTCTGCGGTATTAAATTAAACCTCCCCCAAAGTATTTAACCCCACAGTGCTCCATGAACTTTTATAGCGTTACATGAACACCAGCAGTGACTAATTCACCCCTGCAATGAGGAATTAAAACTCACTTTATTTAACCCCTACTGTGCTCTGTGTACTTTTACAGTGTTAACACCTTCAGTGATTAATTAACCCTTACAATGCTGAATTAACACCTGCAGTACTGAATTAACCCACACCCAAAGTATTTAACCCTTATAGTGCTGCATGAAAGTTTACAGTGTTAACGATAATGATTTAACATATACAGTATTGAATTAACCCTCACAATGTTGAATTAACATCTGCAGTGTTGAATTAACCCTCACAATGCTGAATTAACATCTGCAGTGTTGAATTAACCCTCACAATGTTGAATTTACACCCCCTAGAATGCCGCATGAACCTGTACAGTGTTAAACTAACACTAGCTATAATTAGTTAACCCTTATGGTGCTGATTTAACTCTCACAAATGTTGAATTAACACCCACTATATTTAACTTCTACAGTGTTGAAAAACGTTTACATTGTTAAATGAACACCAACAATAATGAATTAACATGAAGTAACATCTGCAATAATGGATTAACCCTTACACTGTGAACACACAGTATGTAACTCATAGTGTTGCGTGAACTTTTTTTTTATTAACAGTGTTAAATAAGCAGTACTAAATTAACATCTGCAGTGTTTAATTAACTCTTACAATTATGCATTGACACTCAAAGTATATGACCCCTATGGAACTTTTACAGGGTTAAATTAACACCAGCAGTAATGATTTAACCCTTACAGTGTTGAATTACCAGCCACACTATTTAATTCCATTCATTTTTACAGTGTTAAAATAACACTGGCAGTAATAAATTAACATCTGAATGAATAACTATTGATTTAACCCTTAACTCCCACACTATTTTACTCTTATATTGCTGCATAAATTTTACACTGTTAACACAAGCAGTCATGAATTAACATCTGAAGTGTTGAATTAGCCCTTATAGTGTTGAATTAACAACTAAAGTATAAGTATACAGTGTTAAAATAACATGAGAAATGATTAATTAACCCTTACAATGTTGAATTAACACCAAGATTATTTAACACGTACAATCTTGCATGAATTTTTACAATGTTGCATTAATACCAGCAGTAATGAATTGACAACTGCAGCATTGAGTTAACTGATCAATTCTTTAATAAAGTTTTACAATATAGAACTAAAACCAGTATTGTTGAATTAACTCCTACACCGTTGAATTAACTCCGTGTTGAATTAAAGTGCTACCCACAGAGTCTTACATTATTTAATCGACTCTTACAGTGTAGATTGAATACCTTCAATGTTGAATTAATTCTTGATGTTGCATTAAAAGAGATTGTATTGCATTATCTTACAGTTTGTGTGGGTTTGAATGAACATGTACAGTATTTAATCAGCTATATCAATGTGAGATTCACTCTCACAGTGTTGCATTAACACTTACAGTGTTTAAATAGCTCTAGCTGAGCGCTAGTCATCTCTGTAAACAGTTCTTTCAACGCTGCAGGAATGTTGCAAAATTCAGCACTGGGTTTTTTCACCCACTCCTTTGACCTTTGTCAAATTGGTGTGATTTTAGTTCCAGGGAATATAGGCAACCGCCTCGAAGCCAAAATAGACAAACCCACGCTAGTCCACTGGCTCTGCTACAAGAAGACTGAGGACTGGTTTCCGCTGTGGATTGACCTCAACATGTTCATGCCCATTGGCATTGACTGCTGGATTGACAACATGAGGTGAGGACACACTTCATAAACGTAATAAAATGAACTAAAAGGGAATAAAGTCAGTCATTTCACTGTTATACCCAAATACAGTGGGACAAAACATGAAGTCTCCAGGACTATGACAAAACAAACAGAGATGAAACAGGAGCTTTGGATACACTACACATAGTGCAAATAGTATAACAAGACAAATGCAGGCCAGGACGTTATTCATAGATGCGGAGAATACACTATTTATATAAAACAACAGAAGAACATAGGCGTGGACTGGCTCTGCAAATGACATATAATTATAAACCAATTAACATGTATTTTTAGTTTTAAAAGGACACTTGTGGCTCTTCAGGTAATCATGTATTTCTCATTAGGCCAGGATACCTCAATCTCCAACCCTTAAGGCAAGAGTTCCCAAACTAGGGGTCCCATGTGGTGCTGTTTGATTGGCAAATATAATCTCCTTTTTTATTTTACTCATTTATTTTACAAATTAATATTACAAATATCACTCCAACTATGAAAACGGATTTTTTGCTATCTTTTTGAAAGGGTACTTGAGGTAACACATTCAAGCAAGCCACATTTGAATCCATTTTAGGCTGTTTTAGTCTTTTTTGCAATCCTGACATGAGCTACTAGCGTAGGAGTTCAGCAACCCAAATAGACAAATTCCAACTACCTTAGCTAGTTCCTCATCAACATCAAATGACTCTGACTCAGTGGAAGAGCAGAAGCTAAGAAAAGAAACATAACAAAATATGAGGAAATGTTTCTAGAATATGGAGTTACAAGCATCACAGCAAATAACCTCCACATCACAGAGAAAGCAAAATGTAAAGGCCTGAGATCACAGAAACTGTATAATGTCTATTTGGGTTTGTTTGCCTAAAAATTAAGGAACCTATGTCTTAAGGGTTCTTTGGTTTGTTCAATTAAATTCAGTTTTATTACCAGACATTTTCACAAAGCATCTTTACAGAAATCCAGATATAGACTTTGATTTCTAATGAACAAGCCAAAGGTCACAGTGGCAAGAAAACAACATGAGGAAGAAACCTTGAGAGGAACCAGACTCAAAAGGGAACCGATCTTCTTCTGAGTGAGGACCAGAACCAGATAGTGGGATTATAAATCATTACAGTTTACAGATGTAGAAGAGTACAGGCAATCAGTACTGAGTGTGACGAAAGGGTGTTGAGTTTGAGCAGATTGGAAGTAAGAGTCCCAGGATGAGTCTTTATGATTACAGCAGCAGCAAGTCTACACTATCCAGGTGATATTATCCACTGAAGCAAGGGTGAGACTGGGGCATAAACTTTAGGTTATATATATATTTCAGTAGAATACCTATAGGAAGCAAAGAACCCTAGAAGAACATTTTTGTGTGGTGTGCAGTGGTGTATCTGTTGTTCATGTGTTGTTCAAGACTATAACAACCTCCAGGCAGCTTTTTTACCTTTCTTCCAGCAGTGCATGGAGGGAAAGTCAACACGTGTTTAGAACATAGCACTCATGGATGCTCATGAACAGATGTTTCCTGTTTTTCTTCATCATCAGAGAATCCAAATTGCTGATCATTTCTTTGTACCACCAAATAAATTTAAGAAGAAACCTTTATTTGTCACATATACATTACAGAACAGTGAAATTCTTTTCTTTGCATATCCCAGCTTGTTAGGAAGGTGGGGTCAGAGCACAGAGTCAGCCATGATATGGCACTCCTGGAGCAGAGAGGGTTAAGGGCCTTACACAAGGACCTACCAGGTACAACTTGGCAATGCTGGAGCTTGAACCCCCAACCTTCTGATCAGTAACCCAAAGCCTTAACTGTCGAGCCACCACTGCCCAATTATATATTGTTGGTAAATTGTTCATGCACATATAAACTAATCTTATATTAGTTTATATGTGCATGAACAATTTACCAACAGCTATTGCCAGAGGTAAGGTATGGTACAGGGACCAATAAACAATGTAACTTTACCTTTCTAGGCTCTTAAACTCAAATTGCAGTGTTAAAACCTGAAGTTAAAACTGAAAAGTACTGAAAGTACCACCTAAGAGGAATGCATTTGTTCCCTCAAATGTATGAAATTGTCCAAGAGGTTTGAGGAACCTTGGAAATAAAATCACTCATTCTTAATGATCTGTTTTAGTCAAGCACTATTGACTAATTCTTTACACTATGGTGGTAAGTGCTGAGCTAACATGGAGAGCTTTCCACCAGCAATTAACCTTTTGTTTTTAGAGCGTTCTCCGACATCAACACTGTTAGCAAATGGATTCCAGTTGTCAGCATTTCACACATCCTATCTTGTGTTGTAGGATCGTGTACAACCGAACGACTCGCAGGACTTCCAACTCTGCTGGCGTGGAAGTGCGTGTCCCTGGATTCGGCCAGACGTATACTATAGAGTTCCTAGATAACAACAATCTGGCAGGTGACTGCTCCGACACCAATATCACTCATTTACAGTTAGTGAAAGGGAACTCATTAGATACATTAATCAGGTTGAAAATGTGGCTATAGATGAATGACATAGTAAAAAATTTCATTTTCACAATTTTCCACCTGCCACAAATGTAGTCGAACATCCAAAACATTTTAAGTGTGTATCATTTGCTTCTTTAGTTTTACACTGGAGCTACAAAGGTAATGTTGCTAACAAATACTAGAAATTTATCTTAGCTAAAATCTTTTCTCCAAACCAATGCCTAGGTCCAGGGGTGGAAAATACTTGAGTAATTAGTACTTCGTTACTATACTTAATTATTATTTTTGGCATATTTATACTTCACATGAGTGTTATTGAAAATGGTCACTTGTACTCTTACTTAATTACATTTCAAAGAAAAAAAACTTACTTTTTTCTCCTTTTTACTTTCACTTGAGTATTTTTCTAGTCTATACTTCCATTTTTAATTCAGTAAGATTTTGACACATTATTTATACTTTCACTTAAGTGTAATTTCTCACTATTTTGTCCACTTCTGCCCAAATCTTGATATACATATTTTTGTACACCATTGCTAAAATACATAATGTCTTTTTTAAATATTGTGATATTACCAAAGAACTGTGGTTTAAAGTAGATATTTCTGGTAAGCATTTTCGAATGAGACAGCCTTACATTACACCAAACAGGTTGAATAGCAAACACATCTAGGCTGACTGATTACCTCTGAGGTAAGAGAGTATCTATGAAAGATAGATTTTTACCCAAACCATCTTTTTGAGATTGTTGAACTGTGAAAGTTAATTCTGAATTACATTTGTCATTGATGGCAGAATTTAAATTGAACAGAACGAGTTCAATCCTGTGTTCAGCTCTGAGATTCTCCCCTTTCTCCTTCCCTTCTGACATCCTTCTGTTTGTAGGTTATTTTCACACCATGGTTGAACATTTGGTCAACATTGGATATGTGCGCAACAAGACGGTTCGAGCAGCACCGTATGACTGGAGGATTGCCCCAAGTGAGTCAAACCTCTTTCTCTCTCTGAAGTTCATATAGATGATAAATTTGACAGTGTAAGATTATCCAAGACACTCGCTCTCATATTTTGCGTTTTCTTCGTCTAGTGACCCCTTAAACTGGTAGGTCCAGATTTATAGTCCCTCATTCTCATAACTACATAGCTTTCCTGTTACTTTTGCTGTAGTTACTGAATAATTCATACAAGCTACTGAACAATATGCTTTAGGATGAATATCTGAATGGATATTACCCTGGTGGTGGAATGGTGGAGCAGTGGGTAGTGTTGCCGCTTTATACAGCTCCAGGGTCACCAGTTCATTCCGTAGTTTGTGTTACAAGGTCTAGATTATGAGACCACGTGAGCAGATATAACCCTATCTATCTGACATCCCATCTGTGGTGAATTCTCCTGCCTTACTCCCAGTGTTCCTGGGATTGGCAGGATCCACTGCGATCCTAACCAGGATAAAGCAGTTACTGAAGATGAATGAATGAATGAGTGAATGAATGAATGAATATTATCCTGGTCATAGCCATGGTGGGTTTAGAGAATTATCCTGGGAACACTGGGCGTGAGGCGGGAATACACCCTAGATGGGAGGCCAGTCCATCACAAAGCACCACACACACATTCACACACTCATTCACACCTATGGACAAATTAGCATACCCAATCCAATTACACACATGTTTTCAGAAGGTGGAAGGAAACCAGTGAACCCAGAGGCAGCCCACACAGACATGAGTAGAATATGCAAAACTCAGCACAGACAGTAACCTGAGCACAAGATCAAACCAAAGATCCTGGGGCTGTGAGGCAGTAAGGCAACACCCTGCATCAGCATGCCACCAGCTGGGAGTTTACAGGGTTGTTTGTCTAATCAACTAATCAGTTCAACAAATCAGAACATAGACATCAATGACATTTAAAATTCGCCACTTGTTCTGGGGACTTCATTAGTCCTATTGATGAAGAACTGATGAAGAACCTCAGATGAGTGAAAACTAAAGTTCATGAGTTCTTCTTCATCAGTAGAACAAGCCAAGGCCCCCAAATGAGTGGCACCACTCGTACTGTACCTCCCAATGATCTGGTTACCTGAACCCTTTCCAGTTGCATGTTCCAGATTGTGTGTGGTGTGTTCCAGATGAGCAGGCTGAGTATTTCGCACGACTGAAGGGCCTTGTGGAGGAGATGCATGATGAGTTCAAGCAACCCGTCCACCTGCTGGGACACAGCATGGGCAGCCTTTACATCCTCTACTTCCTCAACCAGCAAAGCCAGGCCTGGAAAGATCGCTACATCAAGAACTTCATCTCACTGGGAGCGCCGTGGGGTGGAGCTGTGAAGCCCCTCAGAGTTTTAGCATCAGGTAACCAAAACAAGATATTATTATTATTGGCTGTAATTTAAATCATAGGTTGAGACTCAGGGTTTGTTCTGTTATTGCACCTGACACACCTGCGTGGTAAAGATGAGGAATGTGTTAGGAATTGGCATAATTGGCATCTATTGTATTAACTAGCTTATGTTAGTATTTACTACTTGTATTTTGACTGATTTTGTGTAACAGTCCACAAGTGGGCTGTGCTTGACTGCTGTAACAAGGCCAGTTTTAATTTTCTGATCCTATCCATCCATCCACCCCAACTGCTCCCCGGGCGCCACAGCAAAAAAGGCGGCCCACTGCTCCGGGTGTGTGTTCACGGTGTGTGTGTGTATGTGTGTTCACTACTGTGTGTGTGCACTTGGATGGGTTAAATGTAGAGCATGGGTCATTCCGAGTATGGGTCACCACACTTGGCTACACTTCACTTCACTTCACTTAATTCATCCATCCATCCATTCATTTATATATATATATATATATATATATATATATATATATATCCGCCGGCCTTTCTCCATGTCTACTTCTCTGTCTGTCAGTCTCTCTGTCTATCTCGTTCTCTCTCTCTCTCTCTCTCTCTCTCTCTCTCTCTCTCTCTCTCTCTGTGTATCAGTGGACAGACTGGACTAGATGACTGGATGCACTTTCTCATGCATCACAAATATCCTGCTAACCTTTATCATTTTCTTTTGCAGTCAACTTTTTTTTCTGTTTTTATCTGACCTTTTTGATGTCTTCTTTATTACTTGATTTCAGAAGCTGTTAACCCTATAAACATTGTCATTAGGCCATATATCTAGCAATGCTTTTGTCTCTGTCATTTGTCTCACTTTCCATCTTTAATTCTGACAGGTGGATAGTGAAAGGCTAAATGTATCACAAAATCAGTAGAAGTAGGGGGAGACTGGGGATGCTTATAACAACGGGTTAGTTGTAACAGCACCAGTTGCACCAATCAGGGATAAGCTAGAGCCACATGATCACTCTTGCACATGCCCACCTCCTTCCTGATCTCACATCTGCAGGTTCATGGCTGTGTAAGCAAATAAAAAAAAAAGTACTTCTAATGCAAATTATTTACTCTTATTGTTACAACTTACCCCAGCTAGTGTTACAACTGGTTGTAACAGTGGAACTCTTTGTATTTCACATCAATTCATGAAGCCTGTGATATTATAAAAGAGGATGACTGCTATTTGTAGTAGACAAATGTAGGCACTTTGTAGCTAGATTTGAGAGATCTAATGCCAAAACTCTTAGAGTTACAGGTGCTAAGATCATCCTCAGTCTCCCCTAAACAAAGTATCGTTACATAACAGTGTACGCAGGACTTTGGCAGCTTGTTCTGGGGCTCAGATTAAACCCAGTGAAAAGGGACCAGAAACTCTGGAGCCAAGTTAAAGCACCAGGTTTAGCCCACAGTAGAAACAGGGTACTATGGCTGACTTACGAGTATAAATAAGAATCTAGCCAGACTCTGACACTGATTGTAGTGTTTTGGGTTTTCCCTCACTCCTCAGGTGACAACGACGGCATCCCGCTGGTGTCCTCCATCAAGATCCGCGAGGAGCAGCGCATGACCACCACGAACCCCTGGATGATCCCATCCGAGGACGCGTGGCCTGAGGATCATGTCTTTATCTCCACGCCGTCCTTCAACTACACCCACCAGGACTACCGCCGCTTCTTCAGCGACATCAACTTTGAAGACGGGTGGTACATGTGGGAGGACACGAAGAACCTCACAGCTGGCCTCCCCACCCCCGGAGTCGAGGTCCACTGTTTCTATGGTGTAGGTCGACCCACACCCGTCACCTACATCTATGACGAGCAGTTCCCGAACAGCGATCCTGTGGACTTTCTGTACGAGGATGGGGATGACACAGTGGACAGCCGCAGCATGAGCTTGTGCAAGCGCTGGATAGGCGAACAGGAGCAACCGGTGTATGTGACTGAATTCAGTGGCATGGCACACCTCGACATCGTCTTCAACCACAACGTCCTCAATGCCATCCAGGAGATCCTAGAGGGAATGGTTCCGAAGGAGGAGACTGTCCGTACTGTTTTCGTTAAACAATCTCAGCCGCGCAAAATTATCAGCCAGAGCCCTTAAATAAAGCTCAATTTGTGGCTTGATTTCATAAATGCATAGTGGTTAACTTTAAAGCTGCCTAAGAGAGTTGATGTCCATTAGGACGTAAGACTGGGGCAAAGGAGGTCCTTTACCATGTGTACTTTTGTGTATATATTCACAAACATCACCAGAAGATATGAAATGCCTTTGCAGTTTGTATAGGATACACAGATTCTACAGTATGTACAGATTAAATATATATCATCAGTTGGAAGCACTCACATTTACACCCAACATCGCTTGTCCTTCTTTCAACCTGGGTTTTGCTAAATATGACTCACTGTCACCGCCTGCTGGAGAAAAACACTGCTGGGCAAGTTTAAGATCAATATTTTTCAATATATTAATATAGATCGTAAAGTTTAATATCTATTCTATGACATCTATTTTACAATCAGTACTTTGGTCTTCCTAGTATTAGAGTATAAGAGTTTTTATTTTTAGCAGCACTAATTATTGGTACGCTACTCAACCATCTGTACATTTATTTTGTACACAAATATAAAGTACATTTATGACAAAGAATGAATTAACCAAAAATGCATGTTATTGTTGGATTCTACTGTATATATAAAGGAATTTTGAAAGCCAACACATTTTCATGCCTCTTTTTGATGCAGCCATCTGAAGACTCTTAGTCACATTTATACATCTGCATCACCAACGTTGGAGAGCAGAGACTGCAAAATTACTCCAGTCTATATATCAGGGCTCACCAGTGCTGTTATCACTCCACCAACAGCTGGTGTGTTGTTCTTGTGGTGTTCAAGCAACCCTTGACCTGATCTGAGGGCTCAAAGTCTGGTGTACATCAGCAGAAAAGTCGATTTTCCAAAAACATGCTTGGTAATGTTTTCTCTTAAAACATGCTCACATTTGAAAGAGCAGATCAGATGATTGAAGGTTAGCTAAAAAATAAACATATGCAATATAATCATGATTAGTGCAAAAGGTGACTACATGAGGCAAACTTGTATGAGTGTTCCAGGAGTTTTCCAGAATGCAATGAAAATAGTATATACATTTTTAAAACACAATCCATAGTCAGATCGTCAGATCCAAAGCACTTTATTATTAATAATATGTAATCTGCAATGGCATTTTGTCAGTTTAACATTCTTTCATTGACATGTTGGTCTATTTCAACTTTGGCAAACGGTTTCCTATATTACCCACAATGCCATTTGACTCCCTGCTGATAGTGGCACCAGCAAGATTTAGCCTTTGCTTCATCTCAGCCCAGAGACAGTGATACAGCAGCGCTTTAGTGCTTTAGGCTGTCCAGCTTGCTCACCTCCTCATCTGTATACTGGGCTCCAACAGATCAGCTCCCAAAGCTTCCATTTTCATTGTTTTACTGCCATCACTCTTTGCACTTTTATTTTTAGGAGCTAGCAGCAAAACCTGACTGTTATTATTTCTCTTTGAGACTTATCTGGACAATTTTAAATTCTCTTTTCAATCTTCAGCTGTCCAGTTATTGTGAGCCTTTACCCACTGTTGCTTCAGTTTCCTGTTACTGGCTGACAGGAGTGGAACCGGATGTGGTCTTCTGCTGTTATAGCCCATCTGCCTCAAGGGTTGACCTGTTATTTTAGTGGTTATTGGAGTTTCTGTCCTGTCAGCTCTGCCAGTCTAGTCATTCTCCTCTGACCTCCCTCTCTCATCAACAAATCCTTTCTGCCTGCAGACCTATTACTCACTGGATGTTTTTTTTTTTTTAACTATTCTGTATGAACTCTAGAGACTGTCATGCATAAAAATCCCACAAGATCAGTAGTTTCTGAAATACTCAACCCGGCTTTTCTTGCAACAAAAACCACACCACGGGCAAAGTCACTACGATCACAATGAGATATACAGCACTGTGCAAAAGTCTTAGGCACCCTATTTTTCTTAGTACAAACTTTGTTATAGATTTATATTTTATGACTTCTATATAATTGATTCAGTACAAAAACTTTTTAGATTTCCAAACTTTAGTTTTCCAGCACAAAGTTAAATCTTACAGAAAAATGTTTGTATGTCAGTAAAGAAAGCAGCAGATTCCATAAGAGACACTTTTCAGACAAAAAACAGAACGAAGGCTGCTGGGTTTCACTGCAGAAATAAGAAGCGAGTCGACAGTCAAAGTCTCCAGAAGAACTGCGGCTGCTTCT
>CM074951.1:21924212-21934592 GCA_037577455.1 Pangasius macronema | reverse complement strand
TTTAGTGCAAAACCTTTAGGTGTCTAATAGTAAGCTGAAGATAAAAAGGAATTTCACTTTTCAGCACAACAATGACCCAAAGCATGCATCCAATGTTTCTGAATGGCCGAGCCAGAGCCCAGACCTGAATCCAGCTAAAAATCAGTGGGAGACCTGAAGTGAGCTGTGCACAAGAGATGTGTCAAGATGTGCCACGCTGACAGACTCTTACCATAAAAGTCTGAGTGATGTAATATAATCAAAAGGTGCTTAAAGAAAGTATTAGTTCAGGGGTGTGCACACTTATGCGATTAACTTATTCTAAGTTTTTACCTTTTTTCCCCCTATAAAAAGTTTCTGATTGTTTTTCCCTTTATTTGTATACTTTGCAGTTGCACAATAAAGGTGAGAAAAGATCTGACATGATTTATCTTAGTGTCATTCTTTTACTTGCCATTTTAAGAGAGCTATGTAGACTTTTTACATCCATTGTAGTGTATATTAATGTTTTTCCTGCTCCTAACACACCCGATTCCCATATCAGCAGCTAAATAACAGTGCTTCCTAAGTTGAAATTGGTGTGTTAAAGGAGTAGGGAATTTGTAGGACAGGACCAAATGTTAGGGATCTTTAGCTTACTCCAGTGTGTTAGGACCAGACTGGAACAAGGGCTTAAATCACACAACTTTGCATCAGATCTCATCATCCCTGCATGCACTGAGTCTTACATGGCAGATAGACGTAAGTCGCCCAGTTGCCTCTCTCGTGCTGGAAAGACCTGAGTCGTCCTCCATGTTGAGAGCTGTCATCTATGTGCTGCTCTTCTGAGTCTCTGAACATCTCCTGCACGGAAGCAGGCAGAGGAAGGCGAGCCACAGTGTCCTGACATGAACCTTCATTCTTCTCTGCAGCTGAAACCCTAAATAAATGTCTTTTGCGCTTTCTGTTAGTAGCAACGACTTCATTTTCATCTTCCGAGCTGCTGCTGTAACTAACTAGCATGTCAAAACACAAATACAGTTCCAATAAGCTACAAGCTACACGCGTAAATATAGCTTCATTGACAGACGATTTAAGACAATAAAACATACAGTAATCGACAAAGAGTTTTAAAAGCACTATCTTATCTCATTTAGAGCGCTTTAAATAGCAAATACTATGTTATTTGGGATCCAGAAAGGCAAGGTGTTGCGCTATCACGAAGTCCCACCTGCAACAATATCGGTTGAAATAGTTCCGGATTTGTGCAACAAATAATCAATTAATCATTTTTTTGCTTTTTTTTTAAAAAATGGAAACAGCGTATAGTTAGCAAGTCTTGTTTGTTATGATTATCTCAATATCACATGTTAGAAGGCTGAGTAGAAAAACATTTTAGAGATGCAATCCTCTCCGTACTGCTGTGAACTGTTTCAAGCTAAAGATATCTGGCCACATTTTTCTGCACATTTGAAATAACAAATAACGAGAACGTGCACATGTACATGCTAATATAAGTGTATTAAAAAAAAAAGATATACAAGTAAACTTTTTTTTTTTTGCTTTGTGTGTTTGCTAATAATCTTGTACTTATTTTAAATAAAAATCTAACCAGGTTTCCGGTATGTTCTCGGTATGATGCCAGTTATTTATTATTCAGGTTCCTGTTGGGGGGTTTGGTGGTCAAACGGAGCCTTGTGCTGCTGCTATGAAACCGAAATTAAGTTGAAAATGTGCGTATAGACGACTTTTTTACGCGAGGAACTTATTTCTTTAGACGCTTTGGAAATCCAGGATACAATTTCCAATTGTTTATAGAGAGACTGTTCCGAGTTTCGCGGTGCTTTGTACAGGCGGGTTGGGTGAGCGGCCTGCCGCGTCCACCGACCAGGAAAATCCGCGGATCAGGTTTTGGCCTTCGGTCGGTTTCGAAACCGGGGCATGTTTTAACATCTTTTAAAGGAGGAAAATTAACCGAATTTTAATGCCAAATTGTGTCAAGAGAAACAGAAAGGTATGTAAAAATTCTAATATAGTGTTTAAACATTCCCTTTAGTGAAATAACGTGATGTATCCTGAAGGCTGTGCTAATATGGTTAGCATGCTTGCACTCCAGTATCAATGAGCAGGCTTTCCATTTTGCAAACAACACGTGAGAGTATAGGATGTTTCCTTCTTTTAATTTAGCATTAGCTGGTCTTTTTCTTTTTTCTTTTTTTTTTTTTAACTTCATGCATTTTACAAATCTCAGGTGCAGAAAATAACCCGAACTGACTAGCTGCTAATGCTAATGTAGGTAAACAAGTGGCGTAAATGTTTTAATGTATTAAACAGGTAAGTAAAGGAAAAGTGCAGTTTGTTATTTTGCCTGTTGAAAGTGTACAGTTTGTCTCACAGTAATTCCAGTCCAGAGACTTTATTTTTTTTATCTGGTATTAAAGGCAGAGACGTTTGATTTCCAGGCAGAACAATGGGAGTTTCTGCGCAGCAGCAGCAGCATCTTCTTCCTGCTGACCGGCTCCTGAGCTTCCCAACTTTCCTCTTCATTCTCTCAGGGTTTAATTACCATCAGCACTCATCACTGACTCCCTTCCATTCCTGAGTATGATAAGTGATAAGAGTTGTATTTCTAGAGCACTCTTTCATTGCTCAGAGTCTTTCATTGCAAAAGAACATTTAAAAAAAAAGATCAAATACCCATTCAGCCCAGAGTTAAACTAGTCAGAGAGTTAACAGCATGTAAACAAAACATTTCATCAAATATTAGGAATAGAACAATATGAAATGAACAGCAGGTCCTGAATCAGACATGGTGTTCATGGTAGGTTCCACAGGTTTGGTGCCTGAAATCTTTCATTCCTGGAACATACAACAAGCCAGCACTTGATCCTGAAATCCAAAGTGGATCAGAGTCTGTCATGCGTTCAGAGATGGATTGGTAACTTCATCACTTACATTGTTAGGGGTGTTAACGGTTTGTAATGTTCACCATATGATAGCCTAGTCTACACGTTACACATTACTGGATTCACAACTGTTTAAAAACGCAGGCAAAATAATTTTCTATGAAATCTTTGTCCTTGTCAGAGAGTCCTTGTGTGTGTATAAACCTGAAGATCAAACCCCTGAATTGTTCTTTCTAAGAAATATATTTTTGAGAATGCCTTTTCTATAAACTCTCTTACATTCGGCCTCCTTTATCAATCGGGGTACAAACTGATTTATTAGTAAGTCGTTCGTAAGCAGTAGCATTTGCACAGGAAATTTGATATTCGTGAAAATCCCGTAATGAGAAAAAAAAAGTTCTGCTCATGTTGCAGTGTGTGTATTCA
The DNA here is from genome assembly GCA_037577455.1 of Pangasius macronema. Classification (NCBI taxonomy): domain Eukaryota; kingdom Metazoa; phylum Chordata; class Actinopteri; order Siluriformes; family Pangasiidae; genus Pangasius; species Pangasius macronema. The sequence continues at coordinate 21,931,302 of CM074951.1, read as the reverse complement.
TGCATGAGAAACTAATGTTGCATTAGTTAGTAACTAATGACTAACTAAACCTCGATCGATTTTAAACCATATAACTCGCAGTGAGTTACTGCGCTTTTATATACCTTTTACACTGTCAAGTTTAAATAGAGTAAGTGTTTTTAGTTACACACACACACGTTTTACTGAAACTTATGTGAAACACAGTTGTTTATAAGTTAATGGTATTGACTAAAGAAATATTAAGGATGAAATAAATAGAGCAAGCGAGCAAAGATATTAAGATCCATATTAAGAAAGGAAGAAGAATAAGACCATTCACTTCAGGTTAGAATGTCGCTGTATAAAAGGAGGACAGGCTCAGGTGGTGTGTGTGTCAGTTCTTTTTGCAGCAGTATTTTCTTTTAACGCTGTGCAGCACGTCGTTAGAGCCAGCGATAAGTGACCGATAAGTGACCGATCTGGTATGTCTCAAGCTGCAATGTGCTGTTTACTCCCTGGTTAGCTCAAACACATGCCCCTATGCTTCTCCAACATGACATCGTGGAGGGCGCGAGGGATTTCTGGCCGAGAATCGCTGAGACATTTCACTTTGAATGAGTAGATAGGGTTTTGTTTTCCCTCCGTTTTTAAAGCCATTTTCTTTTCAGCTCACGTAATCCACATCTAATTCACCTCTTCTGTTCAGCTGGCTCAAGATTTTGGCCTTTCAGCTTCTCTTACACTGGTAGATAATGCATATTTTTATTGGCATAGACATGAGTCTAAATAACTTTCTCTTCTACCGCTGAGAAAGTCTATTTCTGACTTTTGCACCTCATTTCAGCTGTGTGAGCTTTGCCTTTTATGGAGTTTTTGGGCGACACACGCGAGTACGGAGAAAATCAGCCTTTCTGAAAATTTCCTGAATCCAGCTGAAATTTTTGAAGTAAAACGCGATATGCGATAACTTGTTAAATAATGCGATATGCAGTACTATAATGCTATAAGTGTGTAAAGTGTAATTTATATATATATTTATATATTTAAAAACTGAAAATGGCATAACCACCATAAATGTTTCATGCTTTTGAAGAAAAGAAAGCGATCTCTGCTGTCTGCATCGCCCTAAAACTTTGCATTTTTCGTAACTTTTTGAAGTATTTCAAATCATTCTGTTATCTCAAGCCCTATTTACATTTGCGATATTTCGATAATTTACACACAGCTTTACTAAACGTTTGATAAATGAGGCAAAATGGCAACATGCATCATGTTATCGTTATAAGCCGACTGTAAGGAAAGGTGGCACGCTGAGCCAAAAATTCAAACTAATAAAGCAGTGTGCAGTGCTGCTCAGCCAAAAAAAAAAAAAAAAAAAGTCTCATTTAGTTCTAGTCAGCGATGCCGTGTTCATCTGTGGATTTGTTAACCGTTGTGTATGAACGTGCTAGGAGAGGCGGTAGAGGTAGCAGTGTAACGTGTTCACAGCAGGTGTGGACGTTAGAGGGTAAGGGGAAGATGGTTTACTCTGGACCTAGTGGACATGCACGGTAGAAAGTGTCTCCTTGCGTCTCCTCTTCTTGTCGTCTTTCCTGTTTTCTTTCTCAGCTCACTTATTTGTCGGAAGCAACTAGCTGTTAATAAAAGCCACACACTTCCCACTTTTTTCGGCGAGTCAGACCGATTTCCTTCAGTTAGATGTGTTTAATGAAACTGAATGAAGCTTTTCTTCACTTGCTGTGAATCATAACACACACGAACACACACGTATCCCAGAGTAGACCAGGCTTTCTGAAGTGCAGATCATGTGACCACACTGAGTAATGATTATGATTGCTTTTGAACAGTAATGAGCAGGTAGATGGTAATAGACGGAAATGAAGTTTACTCGGTATTTCGAAAATGTAACTGTCCAATTATACACGATGGCTCACTGTAACACCTCGATTATCAAATGCTGCATAATATCCTGGTGATTCTCAGCACCTCTGGCAGTTTGGCGGGGTGAAACTAATGCCCAGATGTACAGCAGTGTCGGGGAAACATGGGGGAGGTTGGGCCGGCTGTAGTTAAACTGTGGGGAGGTTGGGCCGGCTGTAGTTAAACTGTGGGGAGGTTGGGCCGGCTGTAGTTAAACTGTGGGGAGGTTGGGCCGNGGGAGGTTGGGCCGGCTGTAGTTCCGACACAGCGCAATAAAATCATAGCACTAAACAGCGGGATAGCGCATAAAAAACTGTCTTTTTCCGGGTTATTAATGAGCATCGTGCTATACACATCTCTATACAGCTACAGGTAGCACACTCAGTCTGTAGATTATGATTTTAAATAAAGTTAACAGCCTGTAGAAGGTATGATTATGGCTGTAAGACGCACGCAGCTTGAGCAGTGATGCTGAAACACTTCCCTTCATACTCCGGCTGCATAATTGCATACATAATGCAGTCATAGTTGAGGGGGGAAAAAAGTGCTGAAAAGAAACAATAACCACATAAAACCGTTAAATATGGGACATTAAAATTTGACTCTGCTCCAGTACGCAGCATCTGTGAGCTGTAAATGTTCTACAGAAGTGGATATCCTGTCAAGACAGGCTACAAATGGAGCAAAAAAATACTCCTTATGTTGATATGAAATACTGAAAGATAAGGTCAGATTTTGTTTCCTATCATAAAAGTTGTCTCAGTATTAATTGAGTATTGAGAAGAGTTTTTTTGTTCTTTTCTTTCACGTTAATATGTGGCCATTACAGTCACATTCTCAGGTCCTCCTTGATTTATATAAAACTCAGAAATGAACTTGCTTTTGTCTGGATTGAAGAGAATGACAGCAATGTGGAATTTTATTCTAAGCTACATGTTGAAGTATGAAATAAGCACTGTCCTAGGAAACATTAGACATGTAGTCACCTTAAACTTGGCACGTGTTGTTAAGGTAGATTTAAAAAAATAGTTAAATAGAGTTGTTTATAAATGTTTGAACTTTTAAGTGTGTTCTTGTCTATCACAGATGATTCATTAACTGACTTCCTCTTTGCAGGAGTGACCAATTCAGAAGGAATCCGGTGGAACTGGTGTGCCTCTGTTTTTTTCATCTTCATATCTTGTTTTTCACGTTCGGAGGATGCCCCCACACGCACTGTTCTGAGCACGTTTTGGAGCCAGCGAGTGCTCCTGGGGGTTTGAGGTGTAATACATCTCCCATTTCTCACCTGTGGTGGTCCTACTGAGCCGTCAAAATAAGTTCCTCGTTGCCCCCCCACTTGTCGCATCGCGGCCAGTCCAGCAACCCCTTCCCCCTGGATTCACACGCCAAGCGGTCCCACTACGGCACCAAGCTGAATCCGTACACGCGGGCGCGGATGACAGAAGCATGGCAGCAGCATGCTGTTGCCCCGCCTCCTGTCGTCCACACCATCCCGCCGGGGGCAGAGAACGCGCTCGGATGCGCCGTGTACGGCATCGTGCTGCAGCCAGACGCTCTGCAGGCACAGCAGCAGCAACAGCAGCAGCAACATCACAGCCAGCAGCACAGCCAGCAGCAGCAGCACCCGGCGCAGGCGCAGCAGCCTTCACTGCAGGTGGGGAGCGAAGGAGGCCACAAATGCGGCGCGTGCGGCCATGACATCTCACATCTGGCCAATCCACACGAGCACCAGTGCATGGTAAGCCAGGACCGCTCGTTCCAGTGCACGCAGTGCCTGAAGATCTTTCACCAAGCCACAGACCTCTTGGAGCACCAGTGTGTGCAGGTGGAGCAGAAGCCGTTCGTGTGTGGTGTGTGCAAGATGGGCTTCTCGCTGCTCACGTCACTAGCACAGCACCACAATGCACACAACAGTGGAAACCCCATGAAGTGCTCAATCTGCGAGAAGACCTACCGGCCCGGATCTTCAGGAAACGCCACGCCGACTTCGTCAGGCAGCACCAATCCAGCTCAGCCTTCCAGCGACGGTGCATCGGCGAGCAGCAGCGCAGCGGTTGGTGCTTCTGGACAGCCCACCTTCGAGTCGTCAGCTCCTTACAGGCCCTACAAGTGTTCTGTGTGCTCAAAGGGGTTCCGGCATCTGTCAGAACTGACAAGGCACGAGCGCGTGCACACGGGCGAGAAGCCATTCAAGTGTGAGACGTGCGACAAGAGCTTCAGCCAGCAGTCGCACCTGCAGCACCACCAGCGCACGCACAGTTCAGAGCGACCGTTTAAGTGCGCCGTGTGTGAAAAGAGCTTCAAGCACCGCTCACATCTGGTGCGGCACATGTACGCACACTCGGGCGAGCACCTATTCAAGTGCAACGTGTGCGAGCTGCACTTTAAGGAGTCATCTGAACTGCTCCACCACCAGTGTCAGCCTCAGGGTGCGCGGCCATTCCGCTGCGCCACGTGCGGCAAGGGCTTCAAGCGGCCGTCCGACCTGCGCCAGCACGAGCGCACACACTCCGAGGAGCGACCGTATCACTGCGACGACTGCCAGATGAGTTTCAAGCAGCAGTATGCGCTCGTACGTCACCGCCGCACGCACACTGCCTCCGGAGATCGACCTTTCAAGTGCAACCTGTGTGACAAGGGCTTCCTGCAGCCGTCACACCTGCTTTACCACCAGCACGTGCACGGCATGGACAACCTGTTCAAGTGTGCCTCATGCGGCAAGGGTTTCAGCCAGTCGGGCGAGCTGCTACGGCACAAGTGCGGCGAGAGCTCGAGCACGCCCACCAACCCGGACAAGCCGTACAAGTGTGACGTCTGCGGTAAGGCCTACAAGAAAGCCGCAACGCTGCAGCGCCACCAAACAACACATTGTAACGAGAAGCCCCTGAAGTGCTCGCTGTGTGACCGCCGCTTCCTCTCGTCATCCGAGTTCGTGCAGCACCGCTGTGACCCGTCGCGAGAGAAGCCGCTCAAGTGCCCAGACTGCGAGAAGCGCTTCAAATACTCGTCCGAGATGAACCGCCACCGGCGTGTCCACACTGGCGAGAAGCCGTACAAATGCGCCAGCTGCGATAAGGGCTTCAAGCAGCGCGAGCACCTTGCCAAACATCAAAGCGTTCACTCCAGGGACGCACAGTTCAAGTGTGTGTGGTGCGGAGAGCGCTTCGCTGACCTCGGCTTGCTCCAGGAGCACACGGTCCAACACACTGCCGACGGAAGCGGATACCCTGTTTCTTCACTCATTCAGTAATGCTCATGTTGTTGTTTGTTTTTTTTTGTCTTTGTTTTTAGATAGCTCCAAATACTAATCGCGTATACGTGAATGACTTCATTATTACGTTGTATACCATTTCATCTTGGACAAGCAATAGGTGCTGAAAATTAGAAGCATCGTTCTCCTTCCAGCCTTGATTAAAGCTCCATTTTGTTACAATTCAAGGGAAAATAATGAAGGACAAAAACTTTCCAAGGTGAGCAAACGGAAATGGAAAGGGGGAGGGGGGGGGGTTACGGTAGGAGCTGTTTCAAAGCGGTGAGAGATGAAGAAATAGCTCACCTCTGGAGTCTTTATGCCAGTCTTCAGTTTTCTTATCCAGTTAAATCACTCTTTTATCTGTCAGAGCTCTGGACTTTATATTATAAAAAAAAAAAAGAAAAAAAAAAAGGAAAAAAATATAGTCAATAGGTAGTGCATTTTAGATGTAGTTTGTGTGCTTCCTTGGCGTTTCATTTGCAGCTACAGATCCCTTTCTGCCAATCAAGAATGAATTGAGGGGAGATTGGTCAGTCCCTAGCCATGCTCTGAAATGAAGAATACTGTATATACGTACTCGCATCCCTGTTTCAGACTGTACTGCCTGCTTTTAGACACCTCAGCTAGACACAGCTGACCAGATGTCCCGAAACAAGATGAGGGTTAGCTTATATTGTGCTATTACGATATTATGAACTATTCATGCTGTCTGTAAGTGTGTGTCGTCGTTATACGTGTGCCCTTTGATGTGGCAGAAATTGTATGTACCCCAAAAAAAGAAAACAAAAAAAAAAGGAAGTACTGTATAATACCCCAGAAGGGCATGTTGTTAACCAGGTAGTCCATCACAGTCTCTGCATTTCACTGCAATATACATAAATATATACTATATAGAAATATATACATCACTCATGTATACATACAGTTTTCATATTCCCACGAGTGTGACTGTCCTGAAGCAGCTTTGTGTTACTGTAAGTACATAGGTTAGTATGTATGCGTCATGTTTTCTAGTCCTGTCTTTAGTCTTTCTTAAAAAAAAAAACTTTTATAGATTTTTTTATTATGTGGAACTCTTTTTCTCAAATTGTCCATTTTTTTTTCTTTTTTTATTTTGCTTTGTAGACTCCTAGGCGTTTGATGATGATGGTGGTGGTGGTGGTGGTGGTGGTGGTGTCATACGAGAGTAGTTTTGTGCACCTCGTTGATTTGTGTTCGCTTCCTCGCGCAGATGAGGAGTCTGATCGTTCCTCATTCAGAGCCAGCTTTGAGAATCGGTCGACGTCACAACCTCCCTTAGTGTCAACCAAACTTTGACTATGATTCATGTTTTTTCTCTGTACAGTAGCATGTGTGAGATTTCTACAGCTTGTATAGATTTATTATATTTCCTGTTTACTTGCCTGCATTTATACTGTAAAATGACGCCCCATGCCGTCTTTTGTTTTGGTATGACAGCTAATTTTTTTTTCTTTTTTTTTTTTTTTTCTTCGCCCTGTGATGTAAGAAGGGAAAATATGCTTGGAGCCTATAGAGGTTGATGCGATTGTTAATTCCTTCCTTCCCCCATATATGTTGTTTAGTGTCACTCATGTTACGACAGTCAGCAAGTCATATTCTTTGGCACCCTAGGCCTTCGAGCGAACGTGGCGTGAGTGCAGAATAAATGGACGCAAATCTCTACGGCCCTGATTTTGAACTCCAAGGTGACGGTGGTAGTTTTGCACAAGCGAGGTTGCCTGGCGCTCTCGGTTTCCCTCCATTTTCATGTGGCTGTGATTGATGAGCAGGCCTCCGAGGGCCATGCAGTATTATAATTAACGCGTGCCGTGTGGAGGTCGGAGCTCTAGATACATTTGGCCTTAAAAGCATGAACGATTCAGGGTGTATCCATAGCCTCCATGTTTATATTGTGGTCTTTGATTTTGCATTAAAAGACATTAATACTTTGTT